>ML814202.1:80442-99435 GCA_009831015.1 Picea engelmannii | reverse complement strand
AATTCACGAGATCTCTAGATCTCTACCACCTATCTTCCCCGTATGGACGAATCTAATCCACTCGCCACTTCACTACTCGCCTTTCATGACTTTGCGAGCCTTGATGCAAAACCTTTGACCCTTCAACTCACGAAACTCCGAAATGAGATTTCGTGAGCAATCCAACGGCCCTGATTTCTTCTGATCTTACGCCTGAGGAAAGCTCTCTGTAACATTCCTGCTTCTCTACAAGATCTGACATCTCTTGTGACTTCATGAATTCTTCACAGAGAATTTTGACTATCCATTTCTTCCTAGACAATTCCTGCAGATTTAACCAAGTATTTCTCCGCGGAACTTACCCGCCTGCAACGCAAACTTGCTACGCATCCTTTCAACGCCTCAAGGCACCAACCTTCCGTGTTTTTCTTCGACAACTGCAAAGACCCTATCCTTCCTGATATTTCTCCAACTCTGAGTCTTAAAGAAGACTCTCGCATGCACTCCTTGCGGCGAATCCTTCAATTACTTCAAAGAATTTAAGTCCTTCGACTCTGTGCACTCCCTGCAACAGTAGTCCTTCAACAATTTCTTAGGTTCGCAAACCCTGGAACTTTACTTGGCCTACGCACTCCTTGCATGGCTCTTGTGATCAACTTACACTTCCACGAGAATGAGAACAACGTTAACCCTCCTAAGCTTTCAGAGATAAAACTATGAACTCTTGTCAACGCACTCCTTATGGACAACTTCACTACACTCCTTGCAGGAACTCTTGCTCAGATAGAGAAACAATTGAAACTCATTCCTTACTCTCTCTCAAATTTCAAACACAAAGCATGAAATCATGTACACAACATATAAAGCAAATGTATAACAAAAAGTAAACATCCATGAGAATAACATTCAACATGCATACACAGAGAACAAATACGACACCATGAATTTGAATCAAAGCTCTTTCTATTAATTCAAATATATGTACATGGGTGTTTTCAGCCACAACTCTCTGCTCTCTTCTCTATGCTTTATGCTCATAATCCGCTTACAACTATACAATGAGGGTGTCTATATCTCGTTTCCCTCTTGCGCTCTAAAACTGTCTAATCTAGAATTAAATTCTATCTACCTACATTAACTTATGCATAAATGCCTCTATCTAGTTCAGACGAGAGTGGGATGCTCAAGGTCTGATTACAATGCTCCTCCATAAATGTGAGTACGCATCTATTAACTATCCCATTAATTATATGGCGCTTTCAAACTTCAAAACATTTTAACAAGAAATGTGTTGGCGCTTGTCCAGTTGTCCTCTACATCCACATGTGCTTGCTACCTGCTGGCGATGCTCCTGCATCAGCTACTCGAATTAAATTAAAGTAGTAGTGTCAAGCTCTTGAATAATTATCCAGGTGTAATTCACAAATATTTTATCGCTTGTTCGTCTTAATTCCATCCTGAAATTTTTGGGCACTTCAATTCTGTTAATTTCTGAGATGTAATTCAGAGAAAAGAACACGTCTCTTCTATCATATTTATGTCGAAGGAATATTAGTGTTAGATTTTGGTGAAAACCTGTCAACTGGTTGACAAGTTTTCAAATACCACCTAACTGATACCACCTCTCAAATCAAAGACAAATCAAAGTTAATGTAATGTAGTACAGTTGTATCGTTGCCTCCTTTAATGCTTATCTAAAACTGTGCAGACTCCACAATCTGTCACACAAAGCGGTGATTTGGTGGAGCCACAGTCAGTCCCTCGACTTTAATGTTTGTTGTAGGATTTCTGGTGCTGTTGATATAAGCTTTAACTTTGTCTCCAGACTTGGGATCGACACAGGTTGCCGGTAAGAAATGAATCTTACATCCTTTAAATTTTCATCTTTTAGTCCCAAGATTTGTCGATGCTTTATTTCCCAAAATGGAGCTCAGTAACACCGTGGTCCATACATCAAGAGTTAGCCTAAAAAGAAGGAAGGTTTTGGTAAATAAATAAATAAGATCAAGTCACAAACCACGACTAAAATGTCTATACGATCACTGTGCGGCGAGTCCATAACACTCGACATTTTTCAAGGAGGCGGCACAATCTCCAACTTATTATTTTTATATGCAGATATAGATACATGTTAGTATAATCATCGGGAGCTCTTCTTTTGCAACCTGGATGCTTTCAAATGTAGGTTTCCATGCATGCGTGTCAGTATACATTATGATATATTTGGCTATATTTGGTAAATCATGGGAATTATGATGCGTGTCAGTATACATTATCTCATGCGTTAACCATTTTTACATTATTAATAGTTTAGATTCATTTAAGAGGTAGCCAAAAAAACAAAATCATCTTTTAAATTTCTTACATAAATCTTACCTTTTCTCCTCTTCTTTTTTATATTTAATTTCCAATGTCTCCTTCATGACTTTGTATCACCGATAAATAATATATCAAATTAAATTTAAAATACAATTAAATTACAATTTATTAAATGTGTTCATAAAAGTTATGTGAGATGTATAAATATAGTGTATAGCAAATGTTTTTATGGTAAATTTTGAAATAAAATAATTTAACTCGCAAATGTTCAAGATAGAGTAAATGTTTCATGACAAATTTTGAAATAAAATAATTTAATTGCAATATTTTTATGATTTTTATTTCCTTAATTTACTTTGGCATTCTCATTCACTCATTAGGGAGTATGCTAGTTTAACTTTACTTATCTTACACATGTTGATAGATAGTTACAGACGTGTGTGGTCTATGTTGTGATTGGTCTTGTTGTAATTTTTTAAAAGAATAATTAGAGAATCAAAGATTGTTGACCAGACGTCAATGGAGTAGTTGGATCATAGTGCTACGAACTTGTGTATTACTTTTTCTTTATATTGGCCAGAAGTCCAACTAAATGCGCTATCCATCTTAGCATAAATATTTTTATTCAATCCATAACCAAGAATTGATGGTGCAGAAACCATGTGACCAGATAGAAGGGTAAGGGTTATCAATTATATAAGGATGATTAGTTTGATTTTATTTTTAGTATTATATATAAGGGTAAGGGTTATCATAAAATGATTAAATTTAGGTACAAATTTTGAATGATGAGAATAATCTATAATTATGGGTATAAATAATTCCACATTATAATCACTTACGGATTATAAATTTATAAAAGAAGCAATACAGATCAAGTTGAGATTTAAATTTATTTGAGTTATTAATGATTGACACTATTAAGTTGGGAAAAAATTTCGTTAACATTGCACCTTGTCCAGTGACATAATTGCTTAATTTAGGATTTTTGAATGAGTTATGATTAATGATTGTCGTTTCTGAGTTAGTAATGAATTTATTTACTATTATAATTTTTTGTTTCACGTTATTATGGTATTTAGGTAACATTTTTTTTTTCAATATGAAAAAACACTTATATTAGTAAATATAAACATGTTTCTTTTTCTGATTTTACAAACTGTAACCAATCTCCAAAATTCCAAATTGTTTTTAACTCCTATCCAGACTTTTTTATATGTAATCAAAACTGATTACATGTCTATAAACCAGATATACAATAATTTATAACCTCTTTCTGTCTAAAATTTACATCAGTTTCTTTGCATAAGAGTATTCTAATTGTTGATCTCAATTTTTTCAAAAATTTCTTGTTGTCCATCTGAAACCTGTGCGTAGTAAAATCTTCCTTCATCCAAGTCCAATGCTTCCTTTGATAGATGATCAACATCCTGATTAAAAGCTCTATAGATGTGTTGTGCTTTTATTTGCTAAAAATGCTTGTGCATCTCTCTAACCTTTGTCATCCATAGTTGCAAAGCTATGACCTATAAATTATTTTCATTAATATACCAATCAATAATAACCTTAGAATCCCCCAGCAATAATAATCTTAGTACCTATTTAAGATATGAAAAATATAAAATTAGCCATAGTGCCATCAGTTCCCCTTTGGAATTTGTTCATTTTCCACAATTCATTTTTATTTTATAGGTACCCATTATTTGGAATTTAAGAAAGGCTCTAGCCCCACATTTTAAGCCTCTTTCCTATGACGACACATCAAAAAAACCAACTGCCCCTACCCAATCAATAGTTGGTGGCCTTGATCTGGATTATTTTCAGCACAAAATAAGAGTGGAGATATAATAAGGAAATGCACAGAGATATCACAGATATCCAATAATATAACAGAAATGTATCAGAGATGCAACCATAAACACAGAGATACAATAATACATGATTTCTATTAATGAAATAAATGTACAGAGACTGTAAAAATATAGAGTGAAAGACTCGCTAGAATGGTGGTAGCTTATCTCTGAGAAGAGATGTGACAGCTACTCGCATTCACAAGAATATGATTATTACAATGAGGCTCTAACAACCCTTTTAACATAAGGAAAATCCAAAACCCTAACCCTGAAAGATGAAAATCCAAAAGGTTTGCGGGCCCCGATGGAGGTAGTTGATACGTCAACTTCTCGGGGGTGTAATTTTTGCATACGATCTCCATTTGGGGTGCTCGATACCTCATTAGAAAGATCTATTAGAGGACTAAATTTTTTGTGTGAGAAACATTGAAATAACTTCGATGTTGCTCCCTGTTTTCCCAAAAATGTCGTTTAGCGCCTCAAAATGACTCCGGAAGTTCAAGACCCGAAAAAATACTAAAAATAGTAAATTACCAAAATTGCCATAAAATTGTTTTGAGCTAGTTGGAAAAGGTGGGTGGCCACCGATATCCACCTAGGTCAATCCTCCCTCCTTAGGAAGAAATGGTCTCCATTGCGTTGAGTGCCCGGGGGAGAGGAAAAAGCGTTTGTTGAATCTGAATATTGGTGAGCTGCTTGCCTTGCTGGAGACATCGCGTTGCTCAATTTGTGGAAGTTTGTCATGAACCTGTTGAGACTAAGGTTGTTCAACAAGTCAAGCTACATGAGAGGATAGTGTGAAGAAGGAATCTTTGTGCTTTGTTGCAACCTTGTTGACCTTCTTCTATTGGATAGAAGGTGCTTGGGGCAAGGCTGTAGTGGTTGCAGTGTCCTTTTGTTCCCCTTTTGAATAGATTGTGAAGAAGATAAATTTTGCAGTATGAGATACTACCTTGTGGCACTCTTTAGGTGGAACACTAGTCAGAGCTACCTCTGGTATTCTGCAAAGATGACCCCCCAGAGAAACAATGACACAGTGGGGTCAAGACTCATAAACAACATGGTGTCTCCACATATATGGCTGGACCAAGAGAACATCACAGACATCCAGTGGGTCAACTTCATCCTTGAAGGGTTGGATGTCGTATGACAATCGACACTATTGGTTGACACAAATATCTCATCCTTAGCGAAGCCACCCGATGTTGTATGGTTGCGGGTGTGGTGTTGTCGACAATCCCAATTGTTTGACGACCTTTGTTGAGATCAGGTTCTTCTGGCTTCCACTATCAACAATAAAATGCAACAGGGTCCCCTTCACCCACATCTGTGAATGAAAAAGGCACTCCCCCTCTTCAAGATATGTTGGTTCTTCTAGTTGAATTGTTGCGGTCGCAACAATATCAGTGGGGTCTGCGTCGATCATCTGCCTTTTACTATTTTCATAATTAGATTCTAAATCAGGGTTTAGTTCCTTGTCTTTGATCTCGGCCACCAATGACTGTTTTGAGTGACATTCCTCGATGTTGTGCCAGGGGATTTTGTGGAAATCGCAGGTCATTTTTCGATGTCCTTATTTGTCTTCCCGTGACCCTTATTTTCCTATGTCTTAGATAGGTTTTCAGGAAGCTGTTTGTTAGGGCCGCCTTTCTCATACTTTGGTTGATGCGGATTTGCAAATCCTAAATCTTGTTTGTTCTAGTGTTTAAACTTATGCTCGATTTTAACAACATATTGATAAGCAAAACTGAGTGATGAGATGTCTAGAAAATCCATTTCAGTTTGGATGTATCTGTGTAGAGCCTTGTTGTATTTCAGAACCAGATGTCACTCAGAGTCTTTGATACCCAGATTGGTGCACAAGGTATGGAAGGTATTGGTGAACTTTGGAACTGCTTGGCCCCTCTCTTTCCGCAGTGTGGTCCATCTCATGTATTGGTCCTGATAGTTTCCAACAGGGTAATATTGTTCCTTTACCGCATCCACAAAAAAATCCTAAGTGGGCTCGTCCCCATATATTCCAGACTCCTTTATGGAACTCTACTACCAATAAGTTTCCCACCAATTTTTGACATGGGGGAGAGCTTTAAGGAGTTCGAAGGTGATCTTTTCTCTGTCGAAAAAATTTTGAATGGAGAAATAACCTTCTAGCAAGTTTAACCATTTGTCTAGGGCTTCTGCATCTATCTGTCCTTAAAATACAATAATATCAAAATTAACTTGTACCTTGAAAGGCGAGGTGCCTCCAAAGTGGCAGTTTGATGAAGATGTGCCTGTTGTTATCGTCAGGCATTGAAGGATGTGGGAAAAATTCTCCATCATTTCGTCCCTCTGTCGCATGAGAGCTTAGTCAAGCAACAAAATGATAAGATCGTCTACTCCGTCGTTTTTATTTTCTTCCACCATGGATGGTTTCTTAGGTGTGTGAGAGCGATTTTCTTCAAGAGAGACAAGCTCGAGACCTAGCTTGCTATACTTGGACCTTTTTGGGAACATGCACTGAAAAAATGATCAAGAGAAACCTCCTCTGATACCACTAATCTGGATAATTTTCGGCACGAAATGAGAGCAGAGATAATAAAAAAATGCATAGAGATATCACAGATATCCAATAATATAACAGAAATGTATCAGAGATGAAACTATAAACACAAAGATATAGTAATACATGATTTCTATTAATGAAATAAATGTACAGAGACTATAAAAATACAGAGTGAAAGACTCGTTAGAATGGTGGAAGCTTATCTCTGAGAAGAGATGTGACGGCTACTCGCATTCACAAGAAGATGATTATTACAATGAGGCTCTAAGGGCATTTTTAACGTAAGGAAAACCCTAACCCCGAAAGATGAAAAGCCAAAAGGTTTGCGGGCCCCGATGGAGGTAGTTGATACGTCAACTTCCTGGGGGCGTAACGTTTGCATACGATCTCTGTTTGGGGCGCTCGATACCTCGTTAGAAAGATCTCTCCGAGGACTATAATTTTTGTTTGAGAAACATCGAAGGAAATTCCATGTTGCTCCCCGTTTTCCCAAAAAACGTCGTTTAAGGACTCAAAACGGCTCTGGAAGTTCAGGACCCGAAAAACTGCTAAAAATAGTAAATTACCAAAATAGTTGGAAAAGGTGGGTGGTCACCGATATCCACCTAGATCAGGCCTATCCATTCTTTTTTGAAAAATATCCTGTGTAAGTTTTTGTTCCCCCAATTGTTGTAAGATATAATTGCATACTCTAATATGGTGTTTTTTTTGTCCTTCAAATATCAGCAGGTTCATGTGCTTTCAAACCTCCCAGCAAATAAGACATGGGATTTCATTCCAATTTTCCTTCCTCTTTGTCCAATTAAGTAGATTGTTTTCAAAGACACCTCCTTGCCAATTGTTGACCAGTTTTAGTTCCTTAGTAATGGTTTTCTAGATGATTTTTATAAAACTGCAGTCCCCAAATAAATGTAACAAAGACTCTCCACTTTCCTTACAAAGCACACAGATGCTAGGTCCTTGAAAATCCCTTTTTAGCAAATTATCCCAAGTGAGAATTTTATGTTCCAACAATAACCAAACAAACAATTTTACCTTCAATGGTATTTGCCACTTCCATATTTCAGAATACCAGAATTCTGGCTCTACCCCCATATCCTTCATCACTTGCACTTCATATGCTAGTTTAGCACTGACTTGTCCTTGTTTGGTATCCCACGACCACATTAAGTTTTATTCCTCATCATTTAATTTTATTCCAACATTTACCAACCCTTTAGTATAGTTTGTCCATTCATCTTTTTGTACTCCCTCCAGACCTAAAATTTCTTCATTTTTCCAATTTGTTATAATACTACCTTCCTGTACATTTTAACCTGGATGAGCAAGGCAAGTCACCCCTTGTTCTTTTAACAGTAATATAAGGTTCTCTGATAATTTATAGAAATGGTGAGACCCTATCATAGGATCAGCACCTATTATGATGTCTCTCCCATTCCTAGGCTTCCAAACCAACCAATTGGAGATTATGTTTACCGAAGAGGTAAGGGCTCTCGAGAAATTTGAGGTTCCATTCCAGTTTCTTATTCCCTGTTTGAACCAATTTTCTATTGGTTTTATTTCAAGATATTTTTTCATTATCACCTCATGCCAAAGTCCAGGCATCATGAGGCTTCTCCATAGAATTTTCTCCCCTAATGCTTGGCCAAACATAAATATATTTTTTATTCCCCATCCACCAACCTTTTTAGGTTTTTCTATCATTTTCCAGTTTGATAGATGAATACCTTCCTTTTCCTTTTTACCAGACCATAAAAAACTAAACATTCTCCTTCTAATACTATTTAGTACACTCTTGGGAATTTTTTCCAGTGAAAGCCAATACACAGATATGCTTTTAAGTACTTCTTTTACAAGTATCATTCTTCCTCCTAGGGTAAGCCACCTATGGTTCTAGCTCAATATTCTCTTTTCAAATATTTTCTCTAGCCATGACCAATCCCCTCTTGTATAACGGTTTAGTTTGATATAAAACCCAAGATACTTGAACCCTATGTCTAAAGGTTTAACATCAAAGGGAAATAGTTCCTTCAACACATTCAACTCTACATCCTCCCAACCAGATTCTAAGAAACTAGACTTTTGAGAGTTGAATTCCATCCCTGAAGCCTTACAGAAAAGATCCAATATCTCCTTGTATTCTTTCCATACAACCATGTTTCCAATCCCAAACAATATTACATAATCTACAAACATTAGGTGTGTAATATTCAAGCCTCTCGCCATGTGAATTTCATGACTCTAATGAGTTATAATTAATATTTAGGTAGCAAGCAGTTAAATAAATTAATTAGTGATCCTCATAAATTTACGTGCGTTGTGGATCAGATTAGTTAAGGTACAAGTTGCACAACCTTACTAGGAATAAATGCGATGAGTTATGCATGAAGTTTTTGACACACCACTAGTTAGAGATTTTAGACTTAGTGTTGTATAGTAAGTGGTTTTTATCTTTTAGAATTGTTCATCTCTTTTACGTAGATGAAATTTTTCTTTAGTTACATTATTGTTGAAACAATTGTGTTTTGTTAATTATACCTTGTCTTATAGAATATATATTTTGTAAACAAAAAATAATATAAAAAATAAAAAATAAAATGCTCTTCCTTGTTTTCTCTTACCCTTGTTGTTTGTGGCGGAGGTATGTTACAAACAAGTCCAAGTGGAACTTAATGTTCTTCTCAATACTCTAGGCTTACCAAACATATGTGAACACTACTGCGAGGTTCACACCTTTCCAACTCATTCATGTAGTGGAAGAAATTATCCTGATTGAATGTGAAATCCCTTCACTCAATATAGAAATTGAACTCCTTCCTGACATTGTTTCCTTAGAGGAGCACCTCATTCACCTAGAACAACTCCACGAGCAATGTAGAG
Source organism: Picea engelmannii (assembly GCA_009831015.1). Classification (NCBI taxonomy): domain Eukaryota; kingdom Viridiplantae; phylum Streptophyta; class Pinopsida; order Pinales; family Pinaceae; genus Picea; species Picea engelmannii. Next base: position 89,859 of record ML814202.1, on the reverse strand, counting down.
ATGCAACCATGGTGAATAAAACACATAAAAAAACATCTCAAGGCCCAATACAACAATTATATCTACCCTCAAGTCTTCTTCGAATGATATTTGGTCCTAGTCTATGATCAAGACAAAGATGCATTGGGGGAAGGAAATTTTAACCCCATGTGGTGCAGTCCTTACATTGTGAGGCATGTTCTTCGTAAAGGAAATTATGATATTGAATATTATAAAGGGAATGTGATGGATGATCCCCACAATGAAGTGTTGAAATATTGTAACTGCAAAGAGTATTCTATTATTATTGATGTATTATTCATTAGATCAATCCCCTTTTGCAGATTGATCATGTTGGGTATTATAAATGACCAAATCCCCTTTTGCGGATTGGTCAAACCCTAATTGTAATCGGCAGAATGAGAAGTCGTCCCCAAATTAATTAGAGGTGGCTATAACCGCCCAGAATGAGAAGTCATCCCTACCAATGAAAAGACACTTCCATTCACATCTGCCAGATTGTATAAATAAGAGAGGATAGCGCCTCATTTGCACACATACTCACTTGTTCATCAGAGCGCAAGTTTGGAGCTACAATTGGAGAAGAAGAAAGAGAGTGAGAGAGAGGCACATTCTTGGAGAGGACTTTTTGTATTGTTTGAGTTATCTCTTGGCATTGTATTGGTTATCTATATTAAGGAAGTTTTTGCTGGGTTTTCTCCCCCATGAGGGTTTCCTGGGATAAATGATCTGTCTCTTGTGATTGTGTATTTCTTAGTGATCCTATCTATGCTATGGTTATTTAGTGAATTGAAAAGAAACCTAATAATATCTTAAACCTTAACATGGTATTAGAGCTAAGCTGAAGAGAGCATATTTCACAAGAAAAAGAGAAAAACGCCATTGTTGTTGTACATGCAAATTAGGGCTTTTTTGAAGAAGAAGAATTTCAGCCCCAAAACCATCTAGAAAAGTGTGCCCTTCCTCAAGGATCACTTGGGCATCCTCATCGCAAATTTTCAGTGGCTAGATCTCCCGGAAAGTGAAACCCTAGTTTTCACAAAGTACCAGAAGTACTAGAAAACCAGAAGTACCAGAGTACCATAAGTACCAGAGTACCGGAAGTACCAGAAAACCAGAAGAACCAGCCGAGAAATCCATTGATCACGTTTGAAGGGGTAAAAGTTGGATTTTCTGAAATCTAACCACACCAGGCTACTCACCTTAGCCAAGTGCACCTCTTGGTAAGTTCGGAATTGAATTTTGAGCATTTTCATTTTTGGGTCATTTTCCTAGCTCTGGGTAAAAGATGTCTGCAAGCACTAAGCTTGTTGACAAGATAGAAGAAGTGGAAAACTTTTGTGCCTGGAAGTATAGGATTGGACTCATTCTTGAAGAGAATGACCTAGCAATATTCGTCAAAGAAGAAGTACCAGAACCCGTCGATGCTACAAATAAAGAAAAACACCAAAAGGACATAATTAGGGCCAAAAGAATCATTGTGGATTCCATCAAAGATCACTTGATTCCTCAAGTGTCTTCAAAGAATACTCCAAAAGAAATGCTTGAGTCCCTAACCAGGTTATATGAAGGAAAGAACATGAATCAAAAGATGAATCTAAGAACTCAACTTAAGAATAGAAGGATTCAGAAAGGAGAATCGATCTAGGAATATTTCTCCAAAACATCTCAATTCAAAGAACAACTAGAAGCAATTGGAGATACTATAGACGAATACGAACTCATAATGACAACCCTTAATGGTCTCACAAGACCATGGGATGCATTCATCCAAATTGTTTGTGTCAGAACAGAGAAACTAAAATTTGACAGTCTTCGGGAAGAATGTATTCAATAAGAATCAAGAGTATCTAACCAAGAACCTTTACTATCAAGAGACGAATATCAAGCCCTAGCTACTCATACTAAAGGAGGAAGAAAGAAGTCTTACTTACAGAAAGAAACTCATAAAGAGTCTCACCCCCCAAAATAATTCATACATAAATAATCTCAACCAAAGAGATTTCAGAAGAAAGGAAAAAATAAAAAGAGACTTCTCATCTTATCAATGCTACCATTGTGACAAAGTGGGACATATTGCAAGACATTTTCCAGCTAGATGAGAAGAATACAAGAGGAAAAATAAGAGGCATCGTGCCCATGTAGTTGAAGATGAAGAGCCACCCACAAAGATGATAAGAGAACGAATTGAAGACTATGTCTTAATCTCGACCCTCTCAAGCTTAGTATCACTTGGAGAGGACACTTGGCTCATTGATAGTGGTGCTTCCAAGAACATGACAAGTCAAAGAGATATTCTCTCTTGCCTTTCAGAGAAGAAGTTTTTTCAAAAAGTTACACTTGGAGATGATTATCAATACCCTATCAAGGGAGTAGGAGAGTCAAACTACAAGCTTAACTCAGGGACTCCAATGAAGATGAAGGATGTACTCTATGTACCAGGTTTGAAAAAGAACCTACTCTCCATATTAGCTTTAGAAAAGAAAGGCTTCAGAGTTGCCTTTATAGATGGAGAAGTTCTTATGTGGGCTAAAGGAAAAACCATGAAAGAAGAAATCATTATTGGAAAATAAGAAGGTGGATTGTATAAGCTAAAGGGTCACTAAGAAGCAACCATGACCCATGCCATTGAGAATCCATGTGAACTTTGGCATAGAATATTATCCCACATCAACAAAAAAGAATTACTGTATGTATGAAAGCCAGTCACAGGTCTACCAGAACTCAAGGTTGACCATGAAGGTGTGTGCAATGGATGTGCACAAGGGAAGAACATCAAGAACCATTTTCCGAAGAGAGACAGTAAAGAAGAAGGAGTCTTAGAATTCATTCACTCAGATCTGTGTGGCCCAATTCCATCATCCTCCATTAGTGGGTATGTATACTATGTATCTTTTATTGATGAATATTCTCATAAAACTTGGGTTTACATTTTGAAATCAAAAGATGAAGTGTTCAGTAAATTCAAGGAATTCAAAGCCTTGATAGAGAATTTTTCTGAAAGAAAGATCAAGATACTCAGGTCAAATAATGGAGGAGAATACACCTCAAAAGAGTTTGTAAACTATTGCAAAGATGTCGGGATCAAGAGGGATCTCACCACTCCCTACAATCCTCAAAAAAATTGTGTAGTAGAAAGAAAGAACAGAACTATAGTGGAAGCAGTGAAGACCATGATCCATGATCAAGATCTTCCAATGTGCTTATGGGCAGAAGAAGCAAAAACAACAGTATATGTACAAAACCGATTGTCCCATAGTGCACTTGGGTTCAAGACCCCAAAAGAGATGTTCTCTGGAAAGAAGCCAGAAGTAAGCCATCTCAAAATATTTGGCTGCCCAGTATTTGTACATATTCCAAAATAAAAGAGAAACAAGTTGGACCGTTCAGGAAAGAAGGGAATTTTTGTTGGATATTGAGCTCTCCAAGGCCTTTAGAGTTTATATACTAGGTCACCATCATATTTATATCAGCAGGGATGTGACCTTTGATGAAGATGCAACACTCAAGAAATCAAGAAGATGTCAGCTTGAAGAAGTATATGAAGAGGAACTTGTAGCTCCCAGAGTTACAGAACCAATGAGGGAAGTCATAGCTTCCCTTGATGAGGAAATTCTAGAAGATCATGACATAGTAGAATTTCAAGAACCTCCCCAGATGACGATCTCCCACAAGAGAAAGCCATCTTCGGCAAGGGAACTCATTCAATGTGAAGAAAAGTATGGTGTCCCTGAAGGAACCACGAGACAAGTGAAGATACCTAAGCCATTCTCCAGTTATATGGCTTTGATGTGTGATCTCTTAGAGAAGGAGCCTACCTTCTTTGAAGAATCCATTCATAAGAAAGAATGGGAATATGCCATGACAGAAAAATACCAATCCATTATAAAGAATGATGTATGGGAAATAGTTCTGAGACTGAAGAGCAAGGATGTGGTATCTTCCAAATGACTTTTCAAAATAAAACATGATGTTGATGGAAGTATTGAGAAGTATAAAGCAAGGTTTGTCGCTCGTGGATTTTCTCAAAAGGAAGGCATTGACTATGAAGAGACATTTGCTCCTATATCCAGATACACTTCGATCAAAACCATCATATCCCTTGTAGCTAAGATGAAGTGGAAGTTACACTAGATGGACGCAAAGACAACTTTCCTAAATGGTGTCATTGAAGAAGAAGTGTATATAGAACAACCTCAAGAATTTGAAGTTGAAGACATGAAGACTCGTGTCTGCAAGATGAAGAAGGCTCTATACGGATTAAAGCAAGCTCCTAGAGCTTGGTATGGAAGAATAGACAGTTTTCTGACGAGCTTGGGCTTTACCAAGAGTAAATTTGATTCCAACCTCTACTTCAAGGTTATGTGATGATGTGCCAACTTAATTGTTGTGATGATGTGCCAGCTTAATTGTTGTGATGATGTGTCAGCTTAATTGTTGTGATGATGTTCCATATTAACTACTGTGATGATGTGTCATCTTAATTGTTGTGATGATGTGCCATCCTTGTGATGTGATGATGTGCCATCCTCATGTTGTGATGATGTGCCAACCTCGTGTTGTGATGATGATGTATTAGTTTTTATACTAATCCATGTTAATACAGATGATGATACCATTCCAGCTCTTTGTTGAGAATGATGATATTGATGATGAGAAAAACTTTCGATGATTTATAAACACGCCAGTCAATGTTCCAAGATGTTGTTGATTATTTTGTCCTCTCTCTTGCCTGATGTTGTTATAGAATACCCTTCCTGTTAAGGGGGAGTGTTGAAATATTATAACTGCAAAGAGTATTCTATTATTATTGATGTATTATTCATTAGATTAATCCCCTTTTGCAGATTGATCATGTCGAGTATTGTAAATGACCAAATATCATTTTGCGGATTGATCAAACCCTAATTGTAATAGGAAGAATGAGAAGTCGTCCCCCGGATTAATTAAAGGTGGTTATAACCACCCAGAATGAGAAGTCGACCCTACCAGTGAAAAGACACTTATGTTCACACCTGCTATATTGTATAAATAAGAGAGGCTAGCGCCTCATTTGGACACACACTCACTTGTTCATCAAAGCGCAAGTTTGGAGTTGTAGTTGGAGAAGAAGAAAGAGAGAGAGAGAGGCACATTCTTGGAGAGGACTTTCTGTATTGTTTGATTTATCTCTTGGCATTGTATTGGCTATCTATATTAAGGAATTTTTTGTTGGGTTTTCTCCCCCATGAGGATTTCCCAGGATAAATGATGTGTCTCTTGTGATTGTGTATTTCTCAGTGATCCTATCTATGCCATGGTTATCTAGTGAATTGAAAAGAAACATAATAATAGCTTAAACCTTAACATGAAGTCTACCTTAAGAAGTATTATGCTTAGGAAGCAATGCATGAGCATCCCCCTTATAATTATTTTACTTTAGTAGTTTTATCTTTAGTTCTCTTTACTTTCCCTATTTTCAGTCTTTTCTTATCATGTTTTGTGTTTGGTTGACAGGTGTCATCAAATACACCCATCTTTGTGGAATTCATAAATGGTGCTAGTTGCCACACCCAGAACCTTTCTTCTACCACTTGGGTGATTTATTCTCCCATTGGCCAACTCATGGCGTTAGGAGGTGTTTGTCTCAGTCCAGTGACCAACAATGTGGCCAAGTATAGTTCCATAAATGAACTACTTTTGGAAACCATTTTTCATGGAATTCAATGTCTAGTAGTTCACCTAGATTCATAGTTAGAGATGTCAAGATTGAATGGAAAACAAAGGGTCTGCAATCCTACACTTCTCCATAAGTTCTTTTCGATGCAACTTCTCAAACGGTATTTTGAGTTTATTACTTATGTTCATGTTCCAAGAAGTTCCAATTATTTATCTGATGCATTGGCTAACTATGTATTAGATTGGAATTTTTCATGTTAATCAAAATCAAAGCATGCATGTACATATCATATAAAGAAAGAATCATCATTGAAAATATAAGTAAAGATGAAAAGCCTATATATATTATATTATAATGTCATCAAGTACAAAATGTGGAGTATGGTTTACTAAATCAAGAAATTTATCCCTTGATCATACATATGTTTGGTTAATACAAAATATGTTCTAATACATCTAGGCCTTGGGCCTTGTTTCAACATAGATATCATGATATAAAACTATGGCGTTAGCTACCCATCGAAAAAGTCGCACACAAGCTCTTGGTACTCCAACATCCCCGAGAAGATCCTCCATCTATTACATAGGCACCAGGTGGATCAAAACCTCTAGGTTCCTCTGAACTAACCATAAAATCCTCTCAAAATATTCCTCAGGTTGGTCCTCACCTCTACCCTTGCCCCTATTCCATGGATATCCCTCTGGTCACACCAACCCAACATTTATCTCATCATGATATTTTTTTAGTCATACTTCACACCAAAAATGTTTTCTTTTTTCTTTTTCATAAATGAAAAATGATAAAAATCAAATAACTTTAAATTGTTATGAAAAATGATAAAAATCAAATAAATTTAAATTGTTAAGAAAAAAAAGATTTCACTTAACGATGTCACCCCATGTAGCATCTAGACGCAACACCAGCTATGGATATCTCTTGAAGTCCAATTCAACTTAAGGGTAATCATATATGCCAATGACTTGGTAAGACCACCAATCGAAGAATTCATCATCGGAGGCATTAGTGACGCACCTACCTCCAAGTCTCTGCAGCAAATCTACCCACCGAAGAATCCTAGGATCTTGTATACTAGGTGGGGAGAGTGGAATATGAGGATGCAACGATGAAACTCATTCCAAGAAGAAAGAGCACAATATGTTGAAATACCAAGGTTCTTTTGACACCCCATTTTGCAGTCTTTCAATTGGGCCTTCATGTTTGTTAAAAACCATATACACTAATCAAAAAAAGTAGGATGAAAGAACTCCACCCCATAGTCATCTGTGGGTGTGAATATTGATGCAATTTTTTGGAACTAAATACTCTTTCTATCATAATAAAGATTATCTTCATACTTAAGTCTTATATATTATTTATTGAGACTTGGGATCCCACCTTTTAGGCTCCTACAAAGCAATAAGTGTTGATATACTCATGTATGGTTATCCCGCCTCCACCACATCCTCCTCCCTTTAAGTTGATGAGTGCTTCATGTTGGGATAAATTTGTGATGAAGTACACATCTTCCAACTCAATATTGAGGGGTTCATCGTCAATGATTAAGGCCTCATGATTTGGTTCCTAGTATCCAATTAGTGTTTGTAATAATTATATTTTGTGCACACAGATTTGGAATGGTGAAAAACTTGAGTAAGGTGCATTGACAAATGGAATTCATGGCCTCCATATATCCAATGACATGATGATAAACATATTCATTCTCTCTCCCTCCAAACAATAGTTGTATGCATTCACAAGAAAAAAATTGGCATGCTATAATCATTTTTAGCACTTTTAGGGGGTACATGCATCTTTCTTTGAGGATAGGTGCAAGTACGCATGTCTTTCCTCAAGTGACGGTGCATGTAAGGCCTTCTACACGTGCCCCGCATGAAGGTAAAGTGCATATGCACAATCCTTCAATTAAAAAGCCCCCCCCCACAACTGAATTTTCAAGGAAAATTGAAATGAAAAGGATCAATTGAAAGAGGATGGGATGGTGAGTTACCTAGATCTCACAAAATTGAATTTCAATGAAGGAAACTCTAACAAGGTATGCCTAAAGTTTGAATGGTTTTTGAACTACAAAACAAATGTTTGGTTAAAATGACATAATAACTTGGCAAAACGTCAAAATTTTCACCTACTTTTGTATAGTTTAATTTCCTATTTGCCCATTTTATGACCTTTTTTTATCAAATATAATACCTAGCAAAGTTGTTTTAGATTGTGCTTGCAATTTTTGCAGTGGTGAAGAAGTTCTAAACTCACCTATTGGAATTTTTCATCAAATTGATCCATAATGATCCATTCTAACAAGTAATGGTATCGAAACTAGCATACATGTTTTAGGGTTCGGCGGCGAGCAGAATAGTAGTCAAAGGAGGAGGGAGAAGGAATCCCTCCTACAAATAAGTGGTGGTGTACAAAGGAAAAGGCCCACGCAGAGGAGGCTTTAAGACCCCATTGTCAGGTACCTCCTCGGGATCGTTGTAAGAACAACAGAGCGATGAAAACCACGAGAAACGAGACAGAACAGGGGAGGAGAATAAACAATCTAGAGACAAAACACATGAGCCCTCAAATCCAACTGGGGGGGAGGGAGAAATCCATGCAAACCAAAGACGACATTGATCCCAAAAGTGATTCTAGAAGACCCACAGATGTAAGAATATAGGGACCAAATGAAGATGCATGCCTTGATCCGCAAATTTATGGGGTTATGGACCACCAAAAAAATCCTGCGTAGGTGGATCAAACATCATTGGAAACCAAACAAAGAGGTGGATCTACACCTAGGATCAAAAGGCTTGTTTACTCAACAGTATTCATAAATCTAGAAGACAGAGACAAGGTGTTTGAAGGAGGTCCTTATTTTCATGCCTCAGTTGGACTATATATGAGACCCTGGAAGGAGAATTTCTCCTCGGAGAAGGAGACCTTTAAATGTGTTCTAGTTTGGCTCACGCTTTACTCCCTACCACTGGACTACTGGATCTTGTCCACCCTTGAAGCAATAGGAAATAAACTAGGAAAATTTGTCAAGGCATTGGATGTGACTTTAAAAGGGAATTACACCTCATTCGTAAGAATTTGTATAGAGATGGATGTTTTGGGGGCACTACTAGAAGCAATATGTCTGAAATTCATAGACGAGGAATGGATCCAAAGCATATATTATGAAAAAAATTCCTTTTAGATGAAGAATATTTCATGAACACGGTCACCTACTCAGGGAATGCCCATTAATTAGAAACATGGAACAAGAAAAAACAAAACAAAACTAGGATGAGGAAGGCTTTGTTCGGCCAAATTATAAAGTCAAAGGAAACTGAAGACAAAACAAACCCCCTGCAAATAGTCACCCAAAAACACAAAATAGCTTTGAAGGTATGGGAAATCAAACCCAGGTCAGAGAAACGGGGTAGGACAAGTAAGGGGAAAGAGAGAAAGAAGAGAAGAAGACCAATAAAACAATGGAGCAACAGAACCTTCAGGAAACTGTCGACAACAACAAATATTCCATTAGCGAAGGTAACCGAGACCCAAATACCCCAATTCATGATGTGGATGGAGACTTTGAAATGACACTGAGTGAGGTTGGAACTGAGGACCCCGATCTCAGAGACATCGTCAAAAGGGAATGGATAGACCTCCAGAATATATTAGAGCAATGGAAAAAACAAGGGATGGATAACATATCTTTAGAACAACTAGATCACATTCAATACCTCTTCCTGATGAGGGAGGAAGAAAAA
>ML814202.1:51658-80241 GCA_009831015.1 Picea engelmannii | reverse complement strand
CCCCCCCCCCCCCCCCCAGCCCCCAAATGTTTAAAATGAAGGTTATCACTTGGAATATAAGAGGCCTAAACAACCCTAGGAAACAGAGAATTCTAAAAAATAAACTCAAATAAGAAAAACCAGACATTTGTTTTATTTAGGAAACCAAATGTACCTCAGAAAATATGGTACAAATAAGTAAGGCAAATTGGAATATCTATAATATTTTGGATATAGATATTCAAAATGTTGCTAGAGGCATCCTCACCCTTTGGAACCCACAAAAGGTGGAACTGCTCTTGGCAGAAGCTACTAAGAATTATCTGTCAGTAATCATGCAAGTTATAGGGAGTCCAGAGAAGGTTATGTGATCTAATATTTATGGCCCTCAACTACTAGAAGATAAAAAAAAAAAAGATTTTAGACATAGAAAACCTAAGGGATCGAAATCAGAACCCTCACTAGATTTTAGTAGGTGATTTCAATATAATAACCACTTTGGATGAAAAKAAATGAACTATTAGAAGACTGGRYAGAGATGCARAGGTTTTCTCAGCCTTCATAGAAAAAACCAAGCTAGTTGATATCAAAACTAGTAATGGTCARTTCACCTGGAACAACAAAAGAATCMTACACCAACAAATAGCATCGAGATTAGAAAAGTTCTTAATCTCGGAATCAATAGTCATGAAAGGTATAATAATGGAAGGCGACATTCTTCCTTGGGGGGCCTCGGACCACTGGTTGTTCTATTGGAGGAAAACTTCCAAGTAACCCCAAAAAATAGACCGTTCTGGTTCGAATGTTTATGGATCAAACACCCAACTTTCAAGGAGAACATCAAGAGCTGGTGGAAAGAGAGCATCCAATAACAAGGAACAAAAATGTTTAAACTTCAAAGAAGGATAAAATACATAAAAGAAAAACTCAAGCAATGGAACAAAGAAGTCTTTGGGAATATTGACCAAGCTAAAAAAGATCTAGAAGATAAAATTGGTCATCTCCAAGAACAGTGTATCCAAGAAGGCTATAATGAGGAGAGGAAAAAAGAGGAGATCCAATTGAGTCAGAAGTGGGAGACTAGATGTAAACAAGAGGAGATCCTATGGAGACAGAAGTCCAGACTGTGGTGGTTAAAGGAAGGAGAAAAAAATACAAAGTTCTTCCACAGGTCGACTTTAGCAAGAAGAACTCATAATAAAATATTGAATATCTGTGACCAGGAAGGGATAGAGAGAGAGTCCCACCTAGACATTGAAAATACTCTAGTTAATCATTTTCAGAATATAGCGAGAGAACCCAACTTGGAAAGAACTGAAGCAATCCATAGGATCTTAAGGCATATCCCCAGAGTGGTTACAACGGATCATAACTTGAATCTAAATAAACCTATTTCTCCTAAAGAAGTCAACCAAGTGATCCAAGAGATGGCAAATGGAAAGGCCTCAGGCCCAGATGGTTTTACTGTGGACTTCTTCAAAGCTTTTTGGGATGTGGTTAAATATGATATTTATGGCATAGTGGAAGACTCAATATGCTCGGCCTCAATTCTGAAAGACCTAAACTCCACTATGATCACCTTGATACCCAAAGAAAATGAGACAAGGACTCCAGACAAGCTCAAACCGATCACCCTTTGTAATGTGGTGTACAAGATTATATCGAAAGTTATCGCTAATAGACTGAAGCCCCTACTCCCCATTCTGATTTCAAAGGAACAATGAGGCTTTGTAGAGGGAAGGAAAATAAAGGATAACATCATTCTATCCCATGAAATAATTCATACTTTGAAAAGTAGGAATGATAATTCAACTCAAATTTGCCAAAGCATATGACAAACTAAGTTGGAACTATATGGAAAAAGCATTGGAAGCCTTTGGCTTTGACAAGCACTGGATCAATTGGATAATGACCTTGGTGTCCATGACTAGTTTCTCATTATTGGTCAATGGAGCCCCAGCAAAACCATTTTACCCTTCCAGGGTCCTCAGACAAGGAGATTCGTTGTCACCCTTCTCATTTATCATTATGATGGAATGGTTAAGTAGAACCATAAAATATGCAACGGAAGAAGGAACTATAAAAGGACTCAGACTATATGAAGAGTTCCCTACAACAACTCATCAACAGTTTGTGGATGACACAATGATGAATGAAATTCCCACTGTCAAGGAAGTTAGAGCCTACAAGAAGATCCTAGTTGATTTTGGAGAAGCCTCAGGGACAGAAATAAACCACTCAAAATCTATGATTTACTTCTTCAACACCAACATTGGTGTCCAAATGAATCTCTCCAACATCATGGGGTTTGAGAGGAAAACCCTACCCACTAGATATTTGGGTGTGCCCTAATGGACAAGGAAAGTAAATACACTACCTGGGAAGGTATCCTCACCAAGATGCAAGAGAGAGTAAAAAGATGGACCTACAAAACCCTTAATTTAGTTGGTCATTTAATTCTAACAAAGGCAATATTACAAGCAATCCCAACATATTTAATGTCAATCTTCCTTGCCCCAAAATGTATTTTACATAAAATCAGAACAATCCAAAGAAATTTCTTATGGAGAGGTGCAGAGGATAAAAATAAATGGGCCCTAGCGTCCTGGGATAAACTATGTTGGCCAAAGAGTAAAGGGGATCTTGGTCTACAAGACCCACAAGTAACAAATGAAGCTTAGGGAGCAAAACTGTGGTGGAGATGGGTTAAAGACAACTCGACGTCATGGGCTAGCCTATGGAAAGAAAAATATGCTCCAGGTATCAATCCTCAGGAGCTAATCAAGTTCATAGGCATAGGATAAGGATCAGCCATCTGGACCTTATCTTGGAGGAATAAAAAGTTTATCTAGTATCACATTTTCTAGGAAATTAGGAACGGAAAAACAATGAAATTTTGGGAAGATCCATGGCAGCAAGAACCCAAGATGGAAAACCAAGACAGGGATAGGTTAAAACAAGAAATGTTGGGGAAAGGTAAAGTAAGAGTTTGTCAGTACTGGAAACAAAGGGAGGAGATATCCAAATGGAAAATATAGGACAATTTCCAAAATAAAGACAACACTCGGGACGCGCAACCGGTCAAATAGATAGAGGAGGAGGTGGTTAAAAGGAAGATTTGGTTCTTGTAGGAGTAAGACCAACCGATATGGAGGAGGATAGATGGTGGAGAATTCTCTCTGAAAGACCCCAAATACTATATAGCAGGCCAAGCCCAGAGATACATGGAACCTCATTGGGAACGACTTTGGATTTACCCTCAATGGACAAAGATAAAAAAATTTAAATGGTTGGTTCTACATAAGAAAATATTGACCTGGAAAAACCTTATAAAATGAGGCTTCCACGTACACTCAAGATGTCATCTCTATGAATGCCTGGAGGAAACAACAGACCACCTTATGGATGAGTGCACCTATGAAATCGAGGTCTAGGATTGGGTAGCTATGGGATTTTTCCAAATGGATAGGGTAACAGGAGATATTAGAGCTACTTTAAAGAATTGGAAGGCACTCTACAATGAAAATGAAGTGGTTAGCCTATGCTAGGGGTTAACTTTCGGAATGGTCATCTGGGAAATATGGAAAGAAAGAAACATGAGACACTTTAGGAACAAAATTTACCCGATCTCTAAGATCATGGATACTATCAAAACAAAATTAAGGGAGACAGTGCAGAGCAAGAACTTTACGTGCCAAAAAAACATGACGTATCCCCATGACCTTCGAATCCTTCTCTAGTTACATTTGAAAGAATGGAGCCTTAACTTACCTGCCCCTCATTTCCCACATATTCTCAGTGATGTTAAGACTTGGTCCCTGCCTCAGATAATCTTCTTGAAATTGAATTTAGATGACACATCCAAAGGAAACCCCAAAAAGTCTAGAGCAGGGGGAGTGTTCATAGATAGCAGAGGGAATATTATCCACCTGTATGCAACTAGCATTGGTAAAACCAAAAACAATGTAGCTGAGTTCAGAGCTTTGCAACAGGGTCTGGATATTATGATTAAAGAAGGCCTAAAAAGTGTCATAGTCGAGGGAGACTTGGCTCTAGTGATCAACATAGCAAAAAAACTTCAGTGTGGAACCAACATTAGAAAGGTGATAAAACATTGGTGTCTGGCACAAACTCTACAAAGAATTATGAAGCACTTACAAACCATTGTCACGATAGAATTCAAACGGATACGAAGATCGACAAACACACTGGTGGACAGATTATCAAACAAGGGAGTGATTCAGAGGGACGATATGTTGGACGAGACATGGATTGGAATGTCGAGGTGCCAAATCAGATCATATTGTGAACACTTGGTGAATCTAGATCATAGTGGCAACTTCAGGAATGACAGTCACATTGGGGCTTACATGGGGCAATCGAAACTAGTGTGGGACCCAGGCGGAGAATGAGTATCCTGACACTTGGCCCTCAGATCTCATGATGAGAGTAACCATAATTGAGAAGGCAAGGCAGGTGGATGTACAAACCAATAACATGGGTATAGAGGCCAGATCAGAAGAGAGACTGGGAAGTATTAATGGAAATCATGAGCAGAGAAGGACATGAGCAATGGAGGATAACACTACGTGGATCTCAACCCCTAGGACAAGGTAAGAATCTAGAAAGACAGATTGTAGATATGGAAAGAAAGGTTACGATGATTTGAGGGCTAAGGGGAGCATAATGGTAAGAAATGCCTCGTCGATGCATCATTGTGATCATATCCTCCACCTCATGGAACGATCAGTAGGAGGTACAGGTACCTGAGGGAGAAATCGCTATAACCAGAGTAACCGCAGACAAACACACAACTTGCTTCATTTACCCCCCCACAATCATGACAGTTCCAACATTAGCTTGGATCAAGGGAAGGGTAAAGAGGGGATCTAAAAGAGAGTTAGTAGTAAAATACCAGGCAAGAACAAGGTCATGGCATGATTGAAACAAACCTTGAGGAAAGGTAAACCCCTCAGTGAGGGTAAGCCAAAAATCTCAAGGAAACTTACGAGGATTGAGAATGTTGCAAGGGAAGCAACGAGAATGTACCATACCTCAGTCCCGCAGAAAGGGAAAGAAGTGGTAGAAAGATGGGAAGAGGAGATAAAAGTGGAGTGAGGCAACAAGGAGATGGATAAAATAGCCCAGGAAGTAGACTGGATTAGAGACATGGGGGTCACCCGCACCAGGGAGACAGTATTCCATGGAAATTTGAAGATGGTGTGGGTCACTAAAACACTAATTGGAAAGGTGAAGGCGGATAGAGATGAAACCCGCAAGGAGGAACAACTGGAGATGAAGTCCTTTCTGAAAGAAATACAGCACCGAGTGAGCGAGTTGGAGACCATGTTCAAAATGTTGGTGGACATAGAAAAAAAAAACAGAGTAAAATGGAGAGGCTCGTCGCCCATTTCCACCTGTTCATGAGGTTTTTCCATCATTTGGACATAACACCAATAGACGACAAAGATATGCAAGACTGGTACTACCTCCCCCAAAGAGGATAGAAAATATCAGGCATGCAGAACGATGGAACATCCCCAGGTTCTCTAGTTATGAATTCTTACCAGTTTTCTTATTTTTCCCAAGTACAGGCAACTAAGCCAGGAGTTAGTAGGAAGGATGACAGGTTGTAACTAGTTTTGTTAGTCTTGTTTTGTATTAAGTGTTAGTATTTTGGAAACAATAGTAAAACTTGGATTGGATAGGGCTGGTCTAGTTTCCTTTTTGGTAGACCAGTTCCCCAACCTTATAGTCTCTAGTCCAGGAAAAGTTAGTATGGTGTTTATTTCTTCTGGTTTCCTCTTGGCATAACAAAAACACCCCCTTTTTTGTACATTATTCACAGAAGTAATATTGTTTCCTTACTGATTATAAATCCATAGTAAATCATGATCAAATATATATGCGTATAAATCAAGTACTCAAACCAAAATAAAATTCTACTCCCTGACTCAATATGGAGTCCAAGGAAGTTTATTGATGCCATCAGCATCCTCCACCTATCATGTTTCCTGCACACTGAGGAAACCTCATCATAATACATGTCAATTATTTATATATTAACATCAATAACATATCAATTTAAATTATAAATCATATTATGAATGCATAAACCAAATCTAATAATCATAATGTACCATGTTTTTAAATTGGATCTCTTGCTCGCAAGTGTCCTCCAAGAATAAGTCAATGTATAAATGTGATCAGTGGAACTAGATGTTACACAAATCAACATAACATATAAGAACACTTATAAAAATGTGCAACTTGTTGCAAAGGATGGACATTCCTACCAATTGTAGACTTGTTGTTCCAATTCTCAATAGCAAGTCACCCCAAGTTGGGGCTATGAATCCACAAGATACTATGGTCCATAAGGTTTTCTAATGTCCCCCTCTCAACAAAAAATTCTCACAACTAATTATAGTCCACTAGATTTTTTCCCCTCAACCTGCACAACCCAAGGGATGGAATCCCCCTTCACTGCTCATAGTCCCTTAGGCCTTTACACTCTCCTCCAGGGCTTCCAACACAAGTTGGACATGAAAACTACTTGTTGGGACCTTAGGAATTCTACAACTAAAACACAAATTCTCCTAACAGAAAAAGGCATGCTTCCTTTGACGAATTTCAAAAAACATGTTCCTCCCAGGAACACAACCTCTTTCTCCACAAAATTTCAGCTCCAAATAGCTACCAAACTTTCCCACAACAACTTCCTTCAATCTTCATCACTCAGAACTCCTTTGTTGGCAAAAAAACTCCATGTAAAAATTGTTCTCTATGCAAAAACCTGAATCTCTAATTAAAGTCTCCTACCCATAAGAATTTCCCCTCTTTCTATTGATTTCTTGACTTGCACTCTTCCCCAAGATGATTGTACTTAACCCCCATGCTCTCAATAACTATGGGATGTGACTCTCACACCCACCCTCTTACATGAATTCGATGATTGGGCTCTAGAACATTCAAAAACTAATGGAAGGTTCATGGTAAGTATAATTTAGAAAGAAATGGTTTGGGTTTAATAAACATGGGTAAACTCTCCCCCCCTTGGACCCCTTCCCTCTCTTGTGGATAATTAGCCCCCAAATCTCCTTCCATGTCCATCTGCAGTTAGTGATAAATTTTATTCATTATATTCAATTTACATCATTTACATATTACATTGCTTTGGCTCTCAGACATACATCACATTTACAATATACATCATTAGTTTAGGGTTTGAAAATGGGGATGTTACATTTCCCTCCCCCTACAAACTGCACTATCCTCAGTGCACATAACCATAAAATTTACACATTGGCATACATATATAAAAAAAAATACATCAAAATACTTGATAATTCCACAACTTAATGACTCACGCAACAATTCCAACCAACAACTCTCTTTTCCCCTCAACCCATGCATTGGCTGCATAGGAAATCTTAGATTTGTGGCTCTAGGAACTCTAGTTGCCAAAATGGAGTTTTCATTTGTTTATGTACAAATGTACATTCAGGTTTCTTCAAAATTTGTGAGTACGTTTCTTTCATGGCTTCCTCATGCTCCCAGGTAGCGTGTTCAGGACCGTAGTAGGTCCATTAAACCTTTACCAAGCCGATGGATTTGTTCCTAAGCACTTTGACCTTCCAGTCCAGAATGCGCACTGGTTCCACCTGGAAATCCCCTTCGTGTTCCACCTAGATCACATTCCAATCAATCACATGATTAGGATCATGTACATACTTTTTTAATAAAGACACATGGAACATGCTATGAATTCTCATGGATGTAGGTAATTTTATCATGAATGCAACTAGCCTTATCTTTTCTAAGATCTTGAAAGGCCCAAAATATCTCACTGCCAAATTTATGAAACTTCCTGATTTTAGGGAGCTTATTTTGGATTTAACTTTCAAAAACACATGCTCTCCCACTTTTAATTCCCTATGTTTTATTCTTTTATTGGAATATCTCTTCTACCTGTCTAGTGCAACTTTCAAATTTTGCCTGATCTTTACCATATGTTCTTCCATTTCCCTTAACAGTTCTAGTCTAATCAAAACTTTGTATGTTGGGTTATCCCAACTTACTGGAGTGTTGCATTTTCTGAAATATAATGCTTCAAACGGGCTCATCTTCAATGATTCCTAATACCCATTATTGTAATCAAATTCAACTAAATGGATATAGTCCTCCCACCTAGAAGGCTTCTCCATTACATACATTCTTAATATATCTTCAATTATCCGATTAATTCTCTCTATCTACCCATCTGACTCTATGTGATATGGTGTACTAAAGTTTAGATTAGTCCCAAATCCTTTAAACAACCCCTTCCAAAAATTCGAAGTGAACTTGGGATCTCGATCCGACATTATTGCCTTAGGCACACCATGTAGCCTAGAAATTTCTCTCATACAAATTTCTACAATATTGGCTTCCTTATGAGTTACTTTTACATGAATAGAATGTACAACCTTTGTAATAGTGTCCACTACTACCATGATGGAATCATGTTTCCTTGTTGTCCTAGGAAATTTGGTAATGAAATTGATAGTAACAACTTCCCATTTCCCTTCAGGAATGGACAATGGTTGTAGCAATCCCACTGGATGTTTGTGTTCAACATTTACCTTTTGGAATTACATGCATTTAGGAAAATAATCAGTGACATATTTCTTCATACCAAGCCAAAAATATTGGCCTCTTACAACAAAATAGTTTTTCGGTATCATGGATGTCTTGCATATGGCACATTATGCATCTCCTTCAAAACCAAATTTCTCAATGCTTGAGAATTAGGAACGTAAACTTTGTTCTATAATAAGAGGATTGCATCCTCTTCTAGCTTGTAATCCTTATATTTATGTTGTATATCATTATGTTGTAAAAATTATTTAACTTGCACATAATGCTAGTTTGTTGTTACAACATCTAGAATTATATATTTTAAACATGGCATATACATACTAATGGTTATAGCATGCATTTTATGCACCCTTCTTTTGAGTGCATCAACCACCTTGTTCTCTTCTCCCTTTATGTTCTTGATGTCAAAGTCATATTCACTGAGAAATTCCAATCATCTAGTTTGTCTAGCGTTTAGTGTTGGCTATTTAAACAAGTATTTCAAACCACTATGGTCAGTCCTTAATTCATTTTTTTTTCCCATGAGGTAGTGCCTCCACATCCTTAAAGAATGTACTCTGGCTGTCAACTCTAAGTCATGTGTGGCATAATTTATTTCATGATCCTTCAATTTTCTAGACTCATAAAAGATTATATGTCCATTTTGTATAAGGACTCCACCGAGACCTTCCTTGCATGCATCTTTGCACACAAGAAAATACTCATATAGATCTGTAACTTTCAAAATAGGTGCACTAGTGAGTAAATCATTCAAGTGCTGAAAAATTTCTTCGCGGTTGGCATTCCATTCAAACTTTACTCCTTTCTTTTGAAAATATGTTATTGGGTGTGAAATCTTGGAGAATCCCACAATGAATCTCTTGTAATAACCAGTTAGATCCATAAATGATCTAACCTATTAAATGTTTTTCGGGGTTGGCCAACTTTGTATTGCTTATATCTTTTATGGATCTACTGCTATGTCATCTTCTAAAACAATGTGACCCAAATAATGGATCCGTTTTTTTATAAAGAGTGCATCTACTCAATTTGGCATACAATCGGCGCTCTCTCAGTACTTGTAGCACCATCTTCAAATGTTTCTCATGCTCCTTCTCCATCTTGGAATAGATAAGAATATCATCCATGAATATAATGCCAAACTTATATAGGAAATCTCTAAACACACCATTCATCACAGACATAAATGTAATCGGTGCATTTGTCTACCCAAAAGGCACCGCCACAAATTCATAGTGTCCATGCCTTGTCTAAAAGGTTATTTTTCTTTTGATTCTCACTTGATCATATCCTAACCTCAAGTCAATTTTAGAGAATATTTTTGCTCCTTTCAGCTGATCAAAAATATCCTCAATCCTTGGCAAAGAATATTTATTCTTGACTATAACCTTGTTCAATTGTTTGAAGTCAATACATAACCTCAATGTCCCATCTTTTTTATTGACAAAAAGAACTGGGGCACCCCAACGAGAAACACTTGGATGTATGTAACCTTTCTTTAACAACTCTTCTAATTTCAATTGCAACTCTTTTAACTCTGGCGTGCTCATTATGTAGGGATTTTTGGACTCTAGGACAGCTCCAGGCATTAAGTCAATAGAGAAATTTATATTCCTCTTTGGTGGAAATCCTGAAAACTCCCCAAACACATCTTCATATTCTTTCAAGACTGGATAATCTTCAAGACTTGGATCAGTATCCTTCATTAGCTCTTCTATATGGGCTGCATATATCTGGCACCCTTTTTTGAAACTTCTTTTTAGCTTCAATGTTGAAATATCTTGGACAAATTTAGGCCTTGGAATACCTTGCATTGTCCTTGAATTCCCTTCCTCATCAAGACATGTGAAAACCTCATTATAACAATATAAGATAGCATGATGTTTTTCTAGCCAAACCATACCAATCAAGCAATCATAAGACCCAAGCAGTATGATGTTTAAATCAATCGTAGTGTTAATTACATTCATGTTTATAAGACATTCTTTAACAAGCTCATTAACATGTTCTCTTGGTTCCAATAGCTAGTTGAAATAACCAATACTTTTCATGCTTACATTTCTTCAATTTAAATATTTCGACTAGATTTGGCGCTATACAACTATGACTAGCTCTAGAATGAATCGAAATAGCTATGGGATGATTATCAATCTTACCTTCCACTTCAATCATGTGGTATTGATAATATGTTTGTCTATTGTCCAAGGCAATATAGATCCTTGGCAAGATTTTTCCCATGTCCTCTACTATATCCTCTTGTTTGATGTTATGCATAGTCTTCATTTGATCTCCCTAGTGAGGACAATATTTAAACACATGATCTCCTTCACATCCCCAACATTTTATGGGTTGTTTTCTTAGCCTCTTTCCCAAGGACTCTATCATTTTCTAATCACCTGGAGATGGCTTCCCTTTTTTATGTGCTTGCGAACTATTCTTGATTAAAGGTGGCTTGAATCCTTTCTTCC
Organism: Picea engelmannii; assembly: GCA_009831015.1. Lineage (NCBI taxonomy): Eukaryota > Viridiplantae > Streptophyta > Pinopsida > Pinales > Pinaceae > Picea > Picea engelmannii. The sequence goes on along the minus strand of ML814202.1, from coordinate 69,154 downwards.
TTTGATCCATATTTTTCTTCTTCATGTCATCCCAAGCCTTTTGGAAAGATGGCCTTCCTCTAATTTTCTCATACAAATACTTGGCCTTTCTTATGTCTTCTTCTAAATTCCTAAGCTCATTAAATTGAATTTTATCCTTGTAAAAGGATGAAAATTCACTCAAGAACCTCTGAATTTTGACCTTCTCGTCTCTAATGAAACTCACATACCTGATAATTTCCAAGAACTTTATCTCATATTCATCCATGGTCATGTTCCCAAGTTTGATTTCAAATAACTCTTGCATATTCTTGTCATAATATTGCTCTAACAAGTACTGTTGCTAGAAATATTTCTTGAACTGTCTCCAATAAATTATATTCTCATAAAGGTGTTTAACCTACTTCATTCGATCCCACCACATATATGCCTTTCCTTGAAGGTGGTAGGCTACAATTTTGGCTTCTACATTTGATGAGTAGTCATGCAACTGGAAATATTTCCCCATTCCCAGCAACCATGCTTTTGGATCTTCTCCTTTCTTGATCTCTCAATCAAATGATGGTGGCTTGATCTTCCTCAAATCCCTTTGCAAGCTATCTGATCCATGTTTCCTTATTTGATGTCTGATAGGATACATACTTGGGTTTCTTTCCGACCTTGAACATGCATATTCTCTTCTGGTCGAGGGCCCTAGGGAATGATGATGTTGATGCTTGATAGAACTCCTTGACTATCTAAATCCTTCATGGTCATCCCTCCTATCATGAGATCTGCATACTTCTAATTTCCTTGCACTAGCTTCCTTCTTTGTGTCTGAATCTTTGTTAACTTGCTTCTGTAGCACATTCATGATTTTTAGTATCTCGTCTTGATATTTAATAATCTTTTCATTGTCGACCCTATAGCTCTGCACTTCTCTTTTCAAGCTTCTCATAGTTAAAGGTTCATGCATGTCTCTTTTTCCATTAGACTTTGTCTTAGCATTTCCCATGTTGAATTGCAGACCTTTGATCTCTTCTTCATGGTTGTAGGAACCTTGAGCACCATCCATATCTCTAGTTCTTGTATAGGAATTAAATTCTTATTTCCTATATCTCTAATTCTGCAAGAATGTGCATGGCATAATTGTTGTTAGAATTAGGCATATTGCAAAATATTTATTAATTAGATTACAGGTTATTCTTCACATCAATTTGTGAAGAACATAATGCACCAAGTCAAAATGTGATTTCTTAAACACATGTTTCTCCAAAACATCTCCAATGTTTGTATACATGCCTCATTCTGAGCTCTGAGCGAAAAAGTTACAACATTCACATGCTACAATTTCCACTTCTTACTACTAAAGAATTATTTTATTAATTTATGAGAAAATTTTAGTGCTCAATTCAAAATTCTGGGTGGATATATTTATTCTCCTCTTCAATACCTTTCCAATGACTATTTGTTTTCTCAATTCTGATCTCTGAGCTGAAAGTTATGGTTCAGATAAGTTTTCACTGTTTTTCCCAAATTATATTTGTATGCTACAAGTGTCTTCTTTCTCTTCCTACACATTTTTACATACCCAGATCTCAAGTCTGGTTCCATGGTTGTCTTCTATGGTTCACAAATTTTCCACAAACTACTCATGTGCTTCAAACAAACTTCTAAGCAAAGATTTATTCCTTCCGGAAGTAAATTAGTGCCGACATTTTATATCAATTGTTTCAACTGTAACTTTCTCATACGAGCTCTGTTTTGCACCCAAAATAGCTCATTGGATAGCTCTCTCTAAGTTCCTTAATTTAAGTTGCAGAGACACAATGTACCTTGGTACACTTTGATTTTTTGGGTTTTGATTGCCTAAAAACGTCATTTAGGGCTTTAAAATCACCCCACAAGTTCATGAACTTCAAAAACCTAAAAAAAATCATAGAACTTTGATTGTTTTACTGCTATAGCAGCCCTTAAATCTGAGTCATCAATCTCAAAATTGGGTGAGATATCAACCATTGATCAGCCTAAATTGTCGACCCCATCATCGACCATCGACCCTTTTCTTTTGGAAACCGATTGCAAAAAAGGTATGAACCAATGTACCCGACCGTCAGCGATCGACCGTCAGCAATTTTCATTGGCAGATGAAACACTCTCTCATTTTGTCTGACCCGACCATCGACCATTTCCCATTCATGTTGACTAACGAAAACACTTCTCTAATTATTCTAACCCAACCATTGGCCATTGTCCCTTTCTTGGCTGACGTGGAAACAGCTAACGTGGCATGACACATGGATGTTGACGTGCCATAACACACAGACTTTATTATGGCACTCTAGTTGACATGGCATGACATGTGGATCATGGAGTGGCATGACACATAGAATCTATCATGGGACTTTGGCTGATGTGGCATGAAATGTGTATGCTGACATTGAATGACACATCATCACCCCCTTTCTTTCATCAGCCATCGTCCACTTCTCTTAAAAAAACTGACACCCCGCTGAATCGATTGACACTCGACGATCGACACTTTATATTTCTCGATCAAAACACTTTGCTCAATCGGTCAACACTAGACTATCAATCACTGATGGTTTCCATTGGTGACTAAAACACTTCACCAATCCGAACGACATGACCATCGACTATCAGCAATTTCCTTTGGCAAACTCTAACACTTAGAAATTTTTTGATCAAATTCCTGACGAATCTGGACCATCGATCTCTCATTCAAAATTGTCTTGACCATTCATCTATCAAACTTCACCCAACTCTACTGACACCCGATCATCGACCATTGTATATTTCTTTTGGTTGAACCAAACTCTTCTCCAAACTCGTCGATCCAACCATCAGTCATCAGCGATTTCTCCTGGTGAATTTCCAAAACTTAAAAAATTTCGACCAAATCCATGATGAATCTAGGTCGTCGATATATCACTCAAAATGATATTGTCTATTGATATGCTCCAACTTTCCATCATTTGAAAATGAATTCAAACTATCGGTCTATTTCATTTCCCAACTGCCGAAAATGAATCTCGATCATTGATTTGGTAACCTTGCAAAAATTCGAAAACATTAGAAGGATTTTTTTAATTTATCAAAATGAATTTGGGTTGTTGATCTCGAGATCAAACGTGATCTCAATCATTGATTTGTCAAACTCTGCCTAGCATTGCAACAACTATTAAAACATGAATTTTGACCTTGTATCTTGAATTTGGATCTGCAACTTTGTAGATCGACTCCATTAAACCTCTTAGATAGTTTTGAGGCAACTAAATCTCGAATTTTCCCATGAATTTGGGGATTTTCACAATGGTTTTCCACCATCTTTCCCCAAATTCAATTTGACCAAAGTCTGTAACAAAAAAAAATTCCCAAATTTTCATCGGTTCTTGGCCCATATAGGTCAAGTGTTGAACCAGAAGCTCTGATACCACTCTATAGCGTACCCATCCCCCAACTAGGTCATGTCACTGCTAAAATGACCCAATAAGAATTTTTTATACTAATTCTAAATGCGGAAAATAACACACAGCATGGCATTCAAGCTCATTCAGTTGTCCATACTAATAAAAATGTAAATATAACTACTCTTACTATGCACAACAACAAATACATGCATACAACAACATTCAATCATGAAATAAAGATATGAATGCATCTTTATGCTCATGATAAGCAACATTAACCAAATATAACTCGTAGAAAAATGCACTGCAAATATATCAGCATTTAACACAAATCAACATAGTAAATAAGAACAAATATCTTATGAAAATGTGAAACCCGCTACAAAGGATGAACATTCCTCCCAATCGTAGACTTGTTCCAATTCTCAACAACAAGTCACCCCCGAGTTAGGGATATGAATCCACAAGAGATGATGGTCCCTAAGGTTGGCTAATGCCCCCCTCTCAACAATCAATTCTCATAGCTAATTCCAGTCCACCAGCTCACTTCTCTTCAACCTACACAACCCAAGGGATGGAATCTCCCTTCATTTCTCACAGTCCCTCAGGCCTTTCCACTCCCCTCCAGGGATTCTAGCACAGCTTGGAAAGAAAAAATACTTGTTGGGACCACATGAATTCTATAGTTGAACCAAAAATTCTCCTAGCATCAAAACATGTACTTCCCTTGATGAATTTCAGACAACATGTTCCTCCCAGGCATGCAACCTCTTTATACACAAAATTTTAGTTCCAAACAGCTTCCAAACTTGCCCACAACAACTTCCTTCAATCTTCAGCACTCAAAACTCCTTTACTGGCCAAAAGCTCCATGTAAATGTTGCTCTCTATGCAAAAATTGTAACATCCAGTTCCACTGATCACACCTTCATACCACTAATTTATTCTTTGAGGACACTTGTGAGAAAGTGATCCGATTAAAACATGATACTTTATGATTAGTTGATTACTTTATGATTAGTTGATTTGGTTTATGAGTTAAAAATTATGTCATCATTGAGTATTAAAATTTTGATATGTTATTAATAATGATGTATAAAAGTGTTAGGGATTATGATGATATTTCCTGAGTGTGTAGGAAACATGACATGATGAGGATGCTTATGGAATTGACAGAATACCTTGGAATCGGGATTGAGTCAGGGAGTGTACTATTGACTTTGATTATGAGTACTTGATTTTATTATGCATGTGTTATGATGATGATTTCATATATGGGTTCCATGTATAAGAGTTATTAATATTATCTTTGTCAGTGGATGCAGGCATGGTGACGCCTGCTAATCTGACTCACATATGGAGTAAAGCGGTCATAAACAAATATCAAATAGATTAGGGAGAGGTGTGGCAGCATCCCTATCACAACCTAATAGTACTCTCATCATGACCTGAATTGAAGGTTAATGACTACCTTGTTCCTGAGAGGTTCATGATGTTGTGAGGGTAGACTGAGATATTTGTTCACAATGATTTTTGAGGAGCATGCAATAATGAATATTCCTTATTCTGCAATAATCCCTTAGTCTCACATAAGGTTGACAAGTGGAGTATTGACTCCAAGCGTCAGACAACTTCCAAACTAAGTCAACATGGCGAGTGACACCCTTGGAGCACGTAGGTGCATCTTGAAAGGAACATCATAGGTTAATCTAAAGTGAAAATTAAAAAAATGAAACGTCAAGAAATTAATAAAAATTTAGAACACTTTAAAGGATAAAATGAGTACTTAGAATTTTTTAGAGAAGAGAATACAAATTAAATATTAATTTATAAACCAGAAAACATAACCAAAAATCTATGTCTAGATGTTTTGACTAAATAAAGTTTATAATAATGGGTTTAAAGCAAATTAGAATAAATAAACAGAAGTAAAGAGAGAATAAAATTCTACACATGTGCACAAAGTGTGCATGAATATAATAAAATAAATTTTTTAACTAAAAGAAATTAATTCATGAGAGAATAGGTTGTCAACATAGAATTAGAATCATAAGTAAAACTAGACTCTAATTCCTAAGTAAGAGAAGAGTCATAATCAAACTCCAACTGTAATTTAGTTAAAAGACACAATAAAGGAGAAATTGGGGAATTAAGGGACAACTATGAGAAAATGTAGGAACTAATTGTGGAGGTGAGGAAAAATTCAAAATTATTTAAATTAAAAGAAATTAAAACATGTGCAACTTGAGGGAAGTGTGACATGTGTTGAGAATAAATCATCTCCAAATCAATTATTAAAAATTATTTAATTATGCATGAATTGACAAGTGTCAAGACAAATTTTCTTATAAAAAGAAGGAAGAGGAAGGAGGAAAACACCCTATTGTTGGATGACTGAAATGTTGTTAAAATTTCTTATGACTAGTTTTATTGTGTGAGTTGGGCTGCAAGCTTTGCATAAGAGGTGGAAGCCTCTCCTTGTGAGGGAAATATTGAGCTATGAATTTGATTTATGTGTGTGATCCCTTTGCGACTCGGGGGGCTAAGGGGGAAGAAGACTACACCTAGCGTTGGTTGGGAGGTATCGATGAAGTCATTTGATTAGCAGGCAAAAGGAAAGGATGTTGCACATGTTTTTCAAGTTGAATATCATCCTTAAATATCGCCATACTTCTGGTTACGGTATTTTTATATATTCTGGTTATTTTATCATTGCATTGTTTTTGTTTTTTTTAAAATATTCTTAGAAGAATGATCGCACCCACCAGTTTTAATAAGTAGAACTCTCACAATATGTTCTATCATAATCATCTTTAGACTCTAATATGCAAGTGTTAAACTATAAATTTTTATTTACTGAATCTTATTTATTGGTTATAAGTATTGGTCGATTGGTATCTAAATAAGGGTTTACAATATACATACTTCTCCTAAGATCTTCGATATGCAAACTCCACAACTGTATAGGTTCCAAAATTATTTATTTTACCATATTCATTAAAGAATCGAGAGCCCTTTTTATGTCAATATTTGTGTAACGATTTGTGCATTGTGTGGGTCGTAAGTAGTTTTGTTTCAGTGGACGATAAGAGATTCAACTCGTGATCATGATCTAATGCAATTTAGATGTTGAAATGCATTTCCTTCCATGTTTCCATTATCAACAGTATTTCATCTACATGATACTGCATTACCTTGCTCATGTCGAGATCTACTACAGTGCACAGTCAAGCTGAGGTTGTTCTCCTATGGAATTTTCTCTGGTTATGGGTTCATCTCGGCATCTACGAGTAATTTAGTGATCTACTTAAAGTACTTGGAATCCTGGATGATATATGATGGAGATTTAAAGTGCGTTGTCTAAATTTATTGCTCAGTGGATCGTCACAAGGTTTAAAATCATAAATATTCACAACTAAATCGTATTTTGTTTGGATCCTCAACACTGTGTTAGTTTCCTCGTTCCCCCTCGGACTTGAAGACCAATCTCTTGAGAAATGGATAGATTGTGAGATATGGTCGTATTACACAGAATGTCCATCTCCATGCATAGAACTCAATACTGGATTACTTGCATATTTAGATATAAATTCTAGATGCTAGATAACATCTATGGATAACAAACGACTCCAATGGGGACTGGTAGGTTTATTGTTTTTAGACTCAAGTGAAATGATATTGTGATCGGCCTTAGGGTCATCTAAATCATCGCCATTTTCATATGGCCTTGGTTTGACACTAGAGAATCTCAAGAACCCTTAACTGAATGGATATTATCATATCTACATCTCATTAATGAATTATATCGTGAAAATATCAAATTACAATTTAAGTTACAGGATCTTCTTCAAGGTAAAAGGGGGGTATTGAAATTGTGGCCTTGAAGTGGCCAGAAATTAAGGTCTTAAATATTTAATCTTGTGTTAAAGCTTCCACCATTATGACACACCCTACCTGAACCGACAAAAGCCTTGCAGGTCACAACCTATCTAAAGAGGATCAATTTCCAATTAATTGATAAATGATCGGATGCTGAGAATAATCTAGAGGCTGAAGAGAAGAACGATAAGGAATGTTATCCTATTAAAATTCAATCTGTGACCTCTTCCTTCATTGAGGATAGTTTATGTATAGCTAAAAATCACTTGAGCTAACCCTCGAGGCTCCATTAAATCCTTGTTTCCTCTACAACTGTCGAAATTACTTGGGCTATGAATATGGTATTTCATTAAGTCGTAATCATTAAATCCTTTACCAAATTAACAAAGGCTAGATAACTAAATGAACATCAATCGGTTGAGTTAAGGTAATGATCTACATCTCATTGTGCGAGAGCGCGCGCGCGCGTGTGTGTGTGTGTGTATTTATTTTTTATTAATATATATCTCCTTGTTATCAAAATAAATAAATGAATATATAATTGATCACTAGTTGTCATTCCAGTCTTTAGCGATCTGAGATTCAATTGGAATTTGTAAATCACGAAGTGGTGTCCTTGACGAAAAAAAATTAGTGCCAGTCCTTAAGCAGTTTCTTGAAGAGATGAATTGGTGAATTGCGCAACAGTGTATTCAGTTAATTAAATGGTTAATATAAATTGATAATAGATGTGTGTAATTGTAAGTTACTTTATGTATATCAAGTTGAACTTATTTTTATGAAATTGCTTACTCATTTATGATCAATTTGAGAGGTTGTTACATATGGTATCATTAAGGATTTTATGTTAAGGATTTTAATTAATGATTTTTATATTTATTGAATTATATTAATCATTCAATAGAATATATAAAGTGACTAGCACATTCAGCATAAATTTGAAATGCACAAGTTGTGCAAACCTAAAGTAAAGTAAATAGATGTTTACGCTTTAAGAAGATGCTTACATTTTTACTTTTATCCACATTATTAAATATATTTATTTGGAATTGGTGCGATGCGTTAAAGAAGTTCTTGTTGATTTAAATTTTAATTTTGCATAAGTATTGCATGAAAAATTTCAATGATTAATGATGTTTAAAAAAAATATATATATGCGTCAAATATAAAGTCTATTTATGATTATCGTAATAAATATTTATATTCATTTTTTTTGTTCTCTCAATGATGATTAGACCAAGAGGTTCATTACATATGGTATCAGAGCAGGGTTATACGCTGCGACACAGGACTCGTTACGACTTCCAATGCATTTTGTTTAAATTAAGATATATCGCTAAAATAAATTGAAATTGTTTTATGCAGGTATCATGGTTAGAGGATGGAGAATGAGTAGACATTAGGGTGCGGGAGGAAGAGGTATGCCTCCTCCAAGTACATCCACACCCGAGGGATCTGCTCCATAGGGAGAGGAGCATACTACCGAGCACGAGCATGTCGTAGTGGGCGATGTCATGGGTATGATGAGATCTTTTCAAAGGATGTCAGAGGCGTTGTTAATTCTCCTTGATCGTGATGAGGGAAGGAAATATGTACCCAATGAGGGTTCGCAGCGCCCTCCTATTGTTACACGGGAAAAACTCTCTTTGGCCAAGGGTAAACCACAACAGACAAGTATGACTACAGAAATCAACTCAATTCTATTGTATGTTATATAAACTAATGTGCAAGATAAGAAAGAGGCCTACCTCGATCAAACGTTCAATGATGTTCCACCATTGATCACTTTGACCCAAAGATTTATACCTACAATAAGTTCTTAACAAAAAAGCATAGCAATTACATGGTGATAGTATAAAGGGGTTAGCACATTAGATAACATAATCCATTAATAAACATTACAAACATGCCCATGGATAATAATCATATATTTGCATGATACCAATAGGACAGGAAAGGAGTATTTCTATTAATAATTGATCAGCAGAATTGAAAACATTACAAACTTTCGTGTCGGCATGGTTTGAAGCCAAGGAACCAAGTTCCTTCCAACTGGGCCTCCACCACTTCAATCCTCCACCAAAGGAAATCTCATAGGAGAAAGACAATGAGGTTCTATCAACAATAGGGAAAGAGCTTGGGGGTTGAACAATGTGTTCAAACTTGAGGGACAAAGGGATGCAGACTCAATATGAAGTAATTTCTCTATAGTAACTTTGTTGTCAAAGTTGAATTCTTTCTCCTTCTTTTCCATAGCTCATAATTGTGCTCTTATAGCCTTCAAAATGCAACTGAAGGGCCGAGTTGGAATGTTTCCAATATATGGAAGACCAAGGATCAGCGATATCCTGTCGTGACATGGAAAACCGACTTCATTTTGTATTTTCTGGCACAAATCTCGATGTACGCGGGCTGTAGTGGAGAAACCTACGTATATGCATGTTGTATAGCAGATAGGGCGCGTATATGTGGAAAAATGTGTATTTTTGGCTCTGGATTCATCCAAAGGGATGAAAAGTCTACATAGGGAAATGGAAAAAGGTCGTATGTGCAAGATAGCAATGGTGGGGCAAATCTTGCTATAACAGATGCCCCCTAATGTGTGAGATCAGAGGAGTATCTCCAATGGCCGAAATACATTACAAATAACCCAAGAGTGTAGTGGTAGAGAAGCAGCTGGATGAACTTGATTGCTCATTATATTTTGTACTGACTTTGCATACATGCTTGCCAAGAATACAATGCAGATCCATGTGGAAAATATACCAAATAAGTGTTTGTGGCCATGAATAGGCAAATACAAATGCAGTTATATGCCAAAAGTTGTCATAGTCACGAACAAATTCTAGTGAAACCAGCCTCAAAATCAATCTGAAGATATTTGTATACCATGGAGTACAATCTAATCTCCCATGATCACTGAAGTCGAATAGGTGTTGGTCCAATGAAAGGGAAGCAACAACTCAGGAAAGATGTGGCCATGTAGTGATGTATTCAAGTCTTCTACACTATTCGCCAAGGGTGCAAGTCTACATCATGTGAATAAAGGAGTTGAGGTCAAACATAATGAGACATCGTTTGATTACCGGTCATTGAGGTATACCATTAACAAACATGAGACAACCTACCAATAATGAAAGTAGGTATCAAGGCACCGAGTACATTCCTACAAGTGTGAACAAAGGAGTCGGTGTCGAACACTTGATAAATCCATTGATTAGGAGACATTGATGTATTCCCATCTGTCAAAGGTGAGAGAGCCTGCCACTAATGACTGCAAGCCTCAAGGTACTCATAAAACTCTAGGTCCCATATCTAGAATAAATGAGTTGAAGTCGATGGAAAGAGACCCGCTAAAAGAAGAGCATTAAGGCATCTCTCATCAGTCAGCACGAGGAACAAAGAAGGAGCTTCATGATTTGATAGAGATCAGAAGAAGAACATGTTCACAAACCAACGACCCTATGCGTCTTTCGCATGTACCAAATGCAAGCAGTATACGAAAAGACCCTATGAATAGCAGCCAATGATGAAAATTGTTGTCAAAGGCGAGGAAACCACCAATAAGGCTAATGGAATCCAAGACACTGCACGAATCCCAAAGTGTGAATAGATGTCTTGTCGTTGAACACAAGGGAAACCACCCAATCAGCGACCAATGATGAAATGTCGATTGTTGGGTTCAAGGTGACCTATCGATGATGCAAGTAGGGCCAGGGTGCATGATAAGACCATAGTATCATGTGATTCTGAGACAAACTGAGGGTATAGGGTGTCAATTTGTGAAGGATATAAACAAGGCTCTGCTTGGTTAAGGATGCAAAAATTTCTTAGGCCACGGTTTATAATGCAAAGAGAGAATCAGCTAAAGGCTCAATACTGCAAGTGAGGGCATGAGATGCAATCACAACATAATGCCAAAAAATATCATTTTTTATGTCTTGTAGTCTACTTTGTGTGAAAAAGGGGTAAACTTGTGCCAAATAGACGTCTTTTCAAATCCAATTTATGAGTGTGAAAAAGACAAGTTCACTCGGCTATCTTTTCTATTTTTGGTAATGAGTCGGAAAATATCTTAACTAAGACTCATAACCTTTCAAATCCAATTTAACAAGTGTGAAAGGGACAAATCACTCGGCAACCTTTTTGGTTTTTATACGAGTTAGAAAAGAGCTTAACTTGGACTCATCAGGATATTCTAGGTGGCAAGTCACAAGGGAGGCCAAGGCTCCCATGTGTACCTTTTGTGGAATGTCAGTATCTTACTAAGAACTGACACAAGCTTGGGAAGACCCAAATCTCTCCAAGTCGAGGAGGGAAAAGTGCTAATGGAGGTTATCGTCTCCGTGTTGCATCGGATAATGTATCTTCCTGGAAAAGACATAGGCGGAGGCATTGGATGCCCCACAAGACCATCCCAATCAAAGGGAACCTCGTCAAGACTTGGAGGGAGAGAACTTGGGAAGAGTAAAACTCTCTCTTTTTCAAAAGGTGAAGTACTACAAATGTTAAGGACATGGCATAGAAGGTATAGAACCAGAACCAGGATAGCAGGATCAACCAAAAATTACATTGGCGTGACCTCTTCCTTAGACTTGTCACTCTCCAAGAGAAGAGTGGGGTCAATCGAATATTGCATTGATATGACCACTTCCTCAACCATTGGTTGAATAGGATGCGAGACAACAAGGTCAAGAGGTGCATCACCCCAAAAAACAGGAGTGTTGTCGATCGAAGATTGCATCGACACGACCGTTGGTTGAACAAGATGTGAGACAACAAGGTCAAGAGACGCATCACCCCCAAACATAGGAGAGGTGTCGGTCGAAGATTTCATTGACATGACCACATGTTGAACAAGATGTGAGGCAACAAGGTCAAAGGACGCATCGACCCCTAAAGGAAAAGGGGTGTCAGATGAAGATTGCATCGGTGTGACTGTTGTATCAACCAAAGAAGGAATAGAGTGTTGTGAAACCATAGATGGCTCAGAACCCGAAGGGCCCTTAGGTGAGCCCCATGCTTCCGGTATCCCAGTAGTAATAGGACACAAACGAGTAAGGTCACTTCCTTCACAATTCCTGCAAAGGAATCTAGGCTTACGTCTGAGACATCTAGGCTTATCAATCATATGAATGCCCCCAGCATAACTTGCAGTGGCTGGTGACATGCTCCCAGTATGACTTGCAGAGGCTAGTAGAAAATCTCCAACATGACTAGCAGAGGTTGATGATGAATCCCCAATATGACTAGCAGAGGTTGGTGATGAATTCCCAACATGACTAGCAGAGGTTGGTGATGAATCCCCAACATGACTAGCAGAGGTTGGTGATGAATGTGCAGTGTGACTAGTAGTGACCAAACATGTGCCCCCATCATGACTTGCAGTAGCTAGTTGGAGGTCTTCGACATGAATTGCAGAGGTTGTCGACCAATCTCCAACATGACTAGCAGAGGTTGGTGATGTAATGCCAGTATGACATGCAGTGACTGGACTTGTGGCAGTGGTGAATTGCGGCATTTGAGACCAAGGTCCAAGGAAAGATTGGTTTTGAGGAATTGCAGGACAGAAAGGATCCTAGTTTACACCAAGTCCATGTCCAACAGGATAGTATCCTCCTCCATACTAATACATAAAGGGTTGTAAGGGCATCGACACTGAGGAAGTCGCTTGCAAAGAGAAAGTGACATGACAAGGTTTACTCATGTGAGGATATATGTTGCCCCCAGACGAAGAAACTTCATGAGGGGGGTTTCCCATACTATAAAAATAATTCCCCTCGGATGAAACATCAGAGGGAAGACGGAGGTCTGCCATGGGAAAAGTGTTTGTAGGAACCGACATAGCGGAAGAAGGATAAGTGGATGGAGTGTAACAAGTAGAATGATTTCTTAATTAGGCACTTACTTCTCGCATAGTGGATTTGTAGGAAGGAAGATTCCAACCTCCTACCATAAGAGGTGTTTGAAGGATATGACTCCCACCCAACAGAGAGGGATAAGAAGGAGGAATCATGCCCCCAGACCCAAAACTTGTATTTGCATAAGGAGGCAAGACATAGGATGGAAACTGTGAAGACATATCAAACATACCATGAGAAAAATGATTAGAGACCCAAGGCATTGACTGAGTACCATAATTTTGCATACCATTATAAAAAGTGGATGGATTTGCCCCCATGAACGTCATTGGGGGGGTAGCAGTGAATGAGGGAGCAAAAGGAACTCCACTATTCATGATAACAAAGACTCAACACGAAATCCTATGGCCAACTAATAATCAAAGAGCATACCAAAAAGTCAAACAACCAATATGCATGCAAACAAGCTAAAGTGGTTGAGTGGCCTCCCTCGCTAAAGAAGGTATGTCTCGTCCAAGAGGGAACTGAGACTCCCTGCTAAATTTTGGAGGTAACATAATCAGTTATAGGGGCCCTCATGGGCTTAAAAACCAGTCAGTCAGATCCCCCTGTAGAGGTAATCCTCCATAGAGGTTGTGTGTTTTCTGACCCCTATCTAACCCAAGGTACAAGTAGAATAACCCCTGCAATTAACCTATGAGATACCTAAGTCAAGCAACTAATAAACCATTGTATAACCGATGCACAGGTGAGCAATCGTAAGTCCAGATCACCATATGGGAAGGGTAGCAAAGCCCAAACCCTTGAAAGCACCATCTCTCATAGAGGTATGGGTACTAGCAAGGTACCCAAATACAAATATCTCTGACGCTAGGTGAGTATCTAGGGGTTATCCCTTCAACTAACTTCGCGCGACCTCGTGATTAAATCCGGTGTGAGCGGAGCCTCGTGATCTTACCAATTATACAATGGACTTCTCAACTCCATGTCTCAGACACATATGTTGATTTAATTTCCTTGGAGAAGTTTACTCACAAAATCCTATTCCAAGGCACTAAATCCTAGACTAGTTTGTGCACCCTAAAAATAAAATCGTGACTAATCAATTTTAGTTTAAAGCATAAATTTTATTGGTCATGATTACTCAAAAGGGTATGGAAGTGAAACTCATGATGTTATGACTCTGCAAGAAGATAAATATGAATATAATGCAAAGTCTATCTTTAACTTTTCAAAGAATGATATGCTAATAAAAACAATGCAATTTTCAATTTCAAATCTGCAATTCAGAAGTAAAATGCAATCTTTCACTAAATGCACTAAGCTAATGATAAAGGTTCAAAGACAAAAATGCTAACCAATGAAAAATGCCTTTTTTTTGTATTTTCAATATATTAAAGAGAAAATGCATGGACTGAAAAGCAACCTAATATATAAATTCTACTATGTATAAACGAAATAACTCAAGCAGAATACCAAGCAGCCAAGTAAATAGCCCAGGGTTCAAGGACAAATCAAAAATGAAAAACAATGAGAAAGACTACGACCATAAATTCAACTCCCAACATGTTTCTTGTCAACCCAGAGAAGCTCAGCTGGCACTACAGAGACCTAAGAAGGCTCAACAAACATCAAATCCCACCCAGCAGCCACTAAACCAAGCAAACAAGGAAAGGAAAGTGTTATACGCAACTGTTCAGGAGAACAGTGTGTATATACGCAGCTTGCAGTGAGACAGCATGCATGTATATGCGACTGTCAAAGAAAAAGGAGTGTACAGGATTTAAAACAAGGCCAAGAAAGGGAAAAAATGATGAAAACTCAGACTCGAAGTAAACAGAATCTGTCAAGCAGTGATACGACGAGAAACAAAAAGGAAAAAGAGTAATGCAAGAAGAAAAAATACTTCAACCCTTAGAAGGAATATCTCTCCCCAGTATGGTCGCCAATTCTATTACAAGGGAAAAACTCTCTATGGATAAGGGTAAACTACAACAAACATGTATGATTGCAGAAATCAACTCAATTCCATTGTATGTTATATAAACTAATGTGCAAGATAGGAAAGAAGCCTACCTCGATCCAACGTTCGATGATGTTCCATCATTGAGCACTTCGACCCAAAGCTTTATACCTGCAATAAGTTCTTAACAAACAAGCATAGCAAGTACATGGTGATAGTATAAAGGGTTTATCACATTAGATAACATAATCCATTAATAAAAATTACAAACATGCCCATGGATAATAATCATATATTTGCATGATACCAATAGGACAGGAAAGGAGTATTTCTATTAATAATTGATCAACAGAAGTGACAAAATTACATACTTCTGTGTCAGCACAGTTCAAAACCAAGGAACCAAGTTCCTTCCAACTAAGCCTCCACCACTTCAATCCTCCACCAAAGGCAAGCTCATAGGAGAGATACAATGAGGTTCTCTCAACAATAGAGAAAGAGCTTGGGGGTTGAACATTGTATTCAGACTTGAGGGACAAAGGGATGCGAACTCAATATGAAGTGATTTCTCCAGAGTAACTTTGCTCTCAAAGTTGAATGTTTTCTCCTTCTTTTCCATAGCTCGGAATTGTGCTCTTATAGCCTTCAAAATGAAACTGAAGGGTTGATTCAGAACATTTCCAGTATATGGAAGGCTAAGGATCAGCAATCTCCTATCGTGACATGGAAACCCGACTTCATTTTGTATTTTCTGGCACAAATCCCTATGTACGTGGGATGTAGTGGAGCAGCCTGCATATACGCATGTTGTATAGAAGATAGGGCACGCATATGTGGAAAATTGTGTATTTTTGGCTCTAGATTCATCAAAAAGGGATGACAAGTCAGCATAGGGAAATGGAAAAAGTCCCTCTGTGCAAGATAGCAATGGTGGGTAAAATCTTGCTATAACACCTATAGTTAGTGTTAGTGTTCATAAAAAACTTGAGAAGGTAAAATTTCCCCAGTTCTGGGGTTCCACGATCAGTTTAACCATCGAATCTTGGTTGGAGAATATGGAAATGTGTTTTTCATTGCACGATTATACCTCCAACATGAAATTATGTATGGCAGTCTTCCAGATGAAAAGGAGTGCATTCTTTGGTGGAAGACACTCTTACCACAGTTGAACATGGCCATTGAATATGTGTCTTGGGAATTGTTTGAGGAACGATTCCGAGAGAGGTGCCTATCTGACGAATTCATTGAGCGTTAACTCAATGAATTAAACACTTTATGACAGGGAAGTTGTATAGTACCTAATTATGAGGCTAGATTTATGGAGTTGCTCAAATATGCTCTGCATCTAAACACTGAAAAGTTAAAAGTGAATAAGTTTGTTTTTGGTCTCAACTACAACATTTGTGCTAAGGTGAGGATCCTGATGCCTCAGACTTTGCAACATGTAGTATAGAAATATTTTATCGCTGAGGAGAAACTGAACAATGGAGGTCAAAGTAGGAATCCTTCCAAGAAGATAGGACAAATGTCGCTTAGAGCGTCATAGCGGAAGACACTCGTTAGATAGACTTCTGGGCACTGTGATACACCCAAAGAAACTGTATTTTCTACACCACGTAGACAGACTACCCATCAGAAGACTTTGTATAGAGCACCACTGTATCAGTATCCACGTCATCCTCAGCAGCAGCAATAGTATAGATCTATTCCGCAGAACATATCGAGGCCTCAGAACCCTAGACCCGTAGATTCTTCTTGTGAAACTAGAAGCATCGCCCCTAAGAACAGATGTTGGACTTGTGGAGAGCCCCACTATCATATAGATTGTCCTATCAAAAAGGAGAGAGCCACTAGATCAATAGGACATACAACAGTAGGATATCTGGGAAAGACCCATAGGCTTCATGCAGTGGTGATAACCGTCAGGCTGAGCATCAATCTATAGTGCTCGAGACTTCAGGTATGATGTCAAATCAATAGTTTAGTATTTTTATAGATCGAGGAGCTACTGAGAGTTTCATTTCTAGTGTTGCACCCAAAAGAATTAAGGTGAAGGAAATTGAACAAGACGAGTTTAGATGTGTAGAATTGGCATCTGAAGCTAAGCAATAAGCTGGCAAAAAGGTAAATGACTGTAAAATTAATTTGGGTGAATTCTTCGCAAGTGTAAACCTTTTTGTCACAACCTTGGGATCCTACTGTTAATGCTTATGCAATTATTATAGTTCTTTTCATTTCATTAGATAAGAGCATAATAATACCAAGATCACTGAGAAATACACATTCACAAGAGACACAACATTTATCCTGGGAAACCCTCTAGGGGAAGAAAACCCAGCAAAAACTTCCTTATCATAAATAGCTTATACAATGTTAAGAGATAACTCAAACCAATACAGAAATT
>ML814202.1:11780-30092 GCA_009831015.1 Picea engelmannii | reverse complement strand
GGGGGGGGGGGGAGGGGGCGTTATGTAACAAAGAGAGGGAGATGTTGTGTTATCTACATAATAAAGTGCATTTGATGGTTCTCCCACTACTTGTGTATGTTTTCATGTGTCTCTATGTGTGCTTGTATATGATGCTATAATATATGTTGCTATGTGTAAGGATCTACTAGTAACTTATCATAATTTCCCTCAAACTACAACATTGGTTTTGTTGTCGGTAGTTATGAACTCGGGCATGCATAAAGTAAAAGACCTATAGATGTTAACTTTGGAAGACATAAATGAATGGTGGGAGCGCAAAATTAATAATTATATCAAGAATTACACAAGGAGGAATCCATTGATGATCGTAGAAGCAGGTACACGGTCCTTCTCAGAAATGCATGAATAATTCCTAGAAGCTCTTCTAGAAGCACTATTCCAATATCTCAACCAACCTCCTAATGCGCAAACTCACTCCAAATGAAAAAATGATGCACAAAATAATAAACGGAGGAAAAACAAATATGAACGAGTGGTTTGAAAGAATCGTCAGAAATTACATTGAAGAATAGGCGATTGAAGACAAAGAGTAAGTCGAAACTATAAAAAATAAATTATATACCAAGTTGCATGACAGTTTCCTTTGCATCATCCCATCCTTGCTTCACAAATTCCTGCTAGACAAGGGAGTCAAAGACATTGTCGAATATCGACCCCTTTTGGCCAATCCTCCTCTAATTTCAAATTGGCAAGAAAAACAAGAAGAGTGGGAAGAATTCCTCGAGGCTAGTTGCAAAGACACAAGAGAAGCTTGGGATTATTTTCTAAAGAAACAAAATCAGCCAGGATGAGCAACACCATCGACCTAGAGTAAGTCAGGCTAGCAATGGGGGGTTGGACAATCCGTGAAATGATATAAGTCGAGTCAGGTGCACCAAGTCGAAAATTTCTAAAGTCGAGAGGAATATAACTGAATCAAGTGAGAAGTTTGCATGGAGAACGTAGATCCATAAACCTTCAATTGATATTCAAAAATTGGAGCAGAACAAAAGGCAAAAGAGGCAAGAATAGTTACGAAACGAAAGGGATCCTAGAAGTTCACATAGGAAACCTACCCAAGCACGAAAGTTCATTGGAGCATCCCTTGAGAGCGCCTCGATGACTCCTGGGAGGAGTAAAAGATTGAAATTGAGTATGGAAACCAATGGCGCCCAACAAGTAGTTGACCAAGTCGATAGTATGGATATTGACGATTCACGACCTGTGATTCTACCTTCTCCCTAAGAATTCATATCCCACGCATTAAAGACTTCCTCCGTCAGAGACTTCATGTGGATACTCAATCCCCAAAGGTGTGGCGTCGAACTAATAATGACAGTCAGATAAGAGATATGCTTCTAATTGAAGTGCAAGAAAATATTCAAAATCGATCAAAGGATATACTCCTCCACATAAGAGATCTCACGAACTTCAGTCCCCTGCCAAATCTACTTCTTGAAGATTATAAATTAAGAGAAAGTGAAAACGAATCAACACAACCCCTGAGAGGATGATTCGTAGAATATATAAATAAAGGTTGTCAGACATATGATATAATCCTAGGCGAAGAACAAATGCAATTAGCCATAAAATACACGTTGACTGAAGAACAATGACAGATTGTATTAGTCTAGTCGAATACTCAGATTTTGATGCCGCAAAGTAATACCACTTTGACTTCCCAGTCGATTCCAAATCTTGCAATAGTTGTATTCTTGAAAACCCCCAAGAAAATGACAATAGGCCTCATTCATATCCCCATTTATGAAGGTGATTAATACCCCAAATGACATTAATTCATTTGTGAGAAACTTTGGGATGCAACTGATATTACCGATGAAGACAAACAAATGGCACAATTTGGTGTTGCACTTAGAACTAGGGCCCTCACTTGGTTCATGAACTTCACAGATAATCAACAACGATCGAAGGTAGAAATAAAATAGAGCTTACTTACATTTTTCAAAACACAAGATATAAGCCACTTGGCCAGGAAAAAATTGAAAGAGATCAAACAAAGTCTAGGAAAAACCCTTCGTGAATATGATAAAAGATTCAAAGATATTTTAAGACAAATTCCTTACGTGATTGAAGAAAAATTATTGGTACAATGGTATGTGGCAGGACTGTTACAAAAAATTTGAGCATCATTATGCATGTACGACATCTAATCGCGTGAAGAAGCGTTGAAAAAATCCCAGCGCATAGAAATGGATGATGAGGGAGCATCGATTTCATCAATAATTGAGAAAATATTGGAAGGAAAACTTGTAGAACTACAACAATCAATCAAAAATATGTCATCTCACGAAATGAACTTTGGTGCACTATCTCATCTAGTGAAGGACATACAAAAGACTACCGTAAATTCAGCGATGCACTGGATCCAGTAGTTTGATGCATTCAAATTGAAACGTTCTGCAACATATGTGAGATTGTAACAAATCATGCAAGAAAGGACTTCCCACATAACTTGAGCAACGCCCAACCAAAATGTGCCATATTTCTGAGGAAAATAACCATTCCACACAAGAATGTCGGTTAAAGGAGAAAAACATAACGAACATCCATTTGGTATATCATAACGAACATCCATTTGGAAGGACGACCACATAAGTCTTGATTACCCAATAAAGGAAAGAACTGATCTCAAATTTTGCAACATATGTGGAGTGGGGGATCACTCCCTTGAAGACTTTCCAATCGTATTATATAAAGTGATGAATAAGTGGAATGTGAACCTCTTGCATACAATTCCCAAGCAATACATATTAAAATTAAAAAACATCCATGTAATAACACGGTCAGAAGCGGGTGAAGACATCTACCCAGACCCGCCAAATCAACAAAGGGGAGGCTAAAATGCATATTACAACCCAAAGCATGAAGAAAGAATAATGCGGGAATCAATGAAGTTCTTCAGGAATATCAACCAAGAGAAATCAAATGGAAATAAGGGAGTACAATCAAGTATTCCATGCATTGCTTTAGAAGAATTTCTCCAATTACTAAAAGAAAAGTAGTCGGTTGGTTGCCTCATCAACTAGTTGAGCATCCTAAGAGAATACAAAGAAGATCAAAGACCAGTTAAAAATATTCGAGAATTGTCTCAGGAAATAAATACAAGCAACTTTGACCAACAAGTCGACCTAGAAATTGATGTCCATATGATTAAACAAGTCATAGTTGAATTCGGTTCGCAAGTAAATATCCTCCCCAGAGAAACATGGGTTCGACTTGGAAACCCCCTACCACATCCAACAATGAATTTCTTAAAGTTAGAAAATCAAAGGTCCATTGATCCAATTGGTACACTTAAAAGTGTCATAACAACTATAATGGGAATTACAACAAGAGTCGACTTTGAAGTGATTAATCTGGTCGAAATCATCCCCGTTTATCCTACATTAGTTGGAAGACAATGGGTTCGAAATATGAAAGCTAAAATCTCACTTGAAAGGGATAGAATCAAATTGAAAGGTAGCGATAGGAAAATCATAATACCATTGGACCCAAAAGAAGGAAAACCTTGGGTCAAAACATGGGACAAAGCCCAAGAAGCATGACATTTGTATCAAGTAATGAATGAACAAAAAGACAACGTTGAGCCTAACAGTGAAGGAGAAATTTTAGTCGGCTCACCATTGTCAATAGGGTAGAACTCGGATACAGAACCTTATAATTGGCAAATGGAGAACTACGAAGCTCAAGCTAAGGAGTGTTAGTCTATAGAGGTAATCCCAATAAAGCGATCAAGAACATTATTTTCAGTACAAGTTGTCCCTATCATACTCGATAAAAAGATAAAAAAGACACCAACGCTCATCCTGACTAACACACAAATGAGATCTCCCCTACAGTTTAGTGAAAGAAATTCCCCAAAAACTCATGTTGACAAAATATCCAAATCAGTTGGAGAACAGGGGAGGGTGCAAAGTCTAGTAGAATCCTTCACTAGCCAAGCAGCCCGATGGTGGGAAACCCATGCACCACGACTACAAACTTGGAACATCGCTACCTTGTATTTTGTAGAAATATTTGGTAGAAAGAAATTGTTAGCACAAGTCAACATCTCGACTTTTAAACATGTATTTGACCCAGTTGCTCACATTCACCAATGTGAGAATGAGTGGAGAAGAGTAGGCTATCGGGATGAAAGGGTATGGCCACACATGTTCTCAAACACACTAGATGATATACCACATAAGTGGTATAAAATTGAAAAAGCATGTGGCCACACATTCAATTACAATGAAATCAAAGAAAATTTCATTAGAGATTTTGAATTCATCCTTGAGGAGGAATATTTGCAAGAGGTTGCAAAAGAAATCAAACATTTTCTCGAAAAACCAAATCCCCACCAAATTCAAAAAAAAAGGAAAAGCAAAAGTTGACATGGGATCAACTTCAACTTGCAATTTTGTGTCGGCACAAAACCTAGATAGTATAATGGCTTGTCGAATAGAAATGGAAAACATAAGTTTTCTAGGGAAAATATTTCAATGGAAGAGAAGTCATCCAAGAGTACATAATCTTGTAAAAATAGTTTACTCACTGACCAAGGAAGACAAAGAATACAAGGAAGACATAAAAAAAACTTGGCTTCGCCCTAAGCTATAATAAGGTTGTAGAGGGAGACTGTCAATTAAATGAATCTAAAGCACCCGAGTGGATGGAATCAGAAATCAAAACTAAGTAATTCGACATATCAATAAATGGTTGACCGAAAATTACCAGAATAGGCAACCATTAGTCTGGAAAACAAACCACAGATATAGTGCGAGAATATCAGGATGTCTTTGCATGCGATTATAAAGACCTGGAAGGATTGGTACAAGAGATGGGGGAGATGGAAATAGACCTCATCCCTAGGGCCAAGTCTATCAAAAAGTGGTCGTACAAGTTGGCACACAAATATAATCCCATAGTCTAAAAAGAGATCAAAGAAATGTTAGCTTCCAGCATCATATATCCTATCAACAAATCAAATTCGGCAATCCCAATGGTCGTGCAACCCAAAAACATCACCCTAAGAAACTTAGAATATGTGTTGACTTCCGATGTTTAAACAATCTTACAGTAACTGATCCATTCCCGACGTTGTTCACTGGTAAAATCATTAATGAAGTTGTGGGACACAATTTTTATTCTTTCACATATGGCTTCTTAGGCTACAATCAAGTACCTATTGCAAAAGAATATCAAGGGAAAACAACATTTGTTTCTAAGTTTGACTCATTTGCATATAGAGTAATGTCATTCGGGCTCAAGAATGCCCCAGTCGTATTTTCCTAGATAGTTGTCAAAGCATTCCAGTAATACATTTACAAAACAATGGTTGTGTATCTTGACAACTGGACCATTTACAGCCTGTTGAAAGATCACACCCAATGGTTACGAATGATGTTGGAAATATGTAGACAAATTCACTTATCCTTAAATATCCAAAAATGCATCTTTTCCACACCCAAAGGTACTCGGTTGGGTCACATTGTATGTAAATATGGAATCAAGGTCAACATGGAAAAGATCAAAGTTATTCTCGACCTAAAACCACTAATCAATCAGAAGAAAATCAAAATATTCCTTAGGCATACTGGATATTACAGAAAATTTATTTGACATTATTCCAACATAACTTTTCCCATCAACGAGCTATTGAAGAAAGAAGTTGAGTTACAATGGAGTCAAGAATGCAATGAATCTTTTGAGCTCTTAAAAAGAAAACTAGTAGAAGCACATATATTAAGACTTCCAGACTGATCACGAAAGTTCCATGTCCATGTCGATGCATATAATGTTGTTGTTGGATCAGTCCCAACCCAGCCATACAACGACATGGCTGATCACTCAAATCAATATGCTAGTCAAAAACTAAATAAATCTGAAAGAAATTATTCGACAACAGAGCAGGAGGCTCTTGCCATGATTTTTTCCCTTTAAAATTTTCGACATTACTTACTGGAAAATCCATTTATCTTCTTCATGGAAAATCAGGCACTTAAGCACTTAGTAAACAAATCGATCCATCAAGGGAAAATATTTCAATGGATACTATTGTTCCAAGAGTTCGAATTTGAAGTAGTAGTTTGAATTTGAAGTAGTAGTCTGACTAGGAAAAAATAATTTCGTCCCATACCATCTATCTCGACTTGAGATAGGAGAAGATTTGAGTAGGATAGAACATGACTTATCAGATGCACATATGTTTGGGTTGAATTCGCCCCCAAGGAACTAGAAGAAATTTCAAACTTTTTAGAACAAGGGAAGTCCCCTAAAGATCTCACAAACAACAAAAGAAAGATCATAGCACTGAAAGTAGCACCATTCACTCTCATGAATGGATATCTCTACAAGCTAGGAATTGACAATATTCTACGAATATTCACATTGGAACATGAACATGTGGATATAATCAATGAAGTGCATACATGCCCAACAAGAGGTCATTTCCAAGCCTACATGATATCCAGAAATATCCTCCAATCCAGTATTTAGTGACCGACCTTACACAAGGACTGTTGAGAATAGGTGAAGAAGTGTGATAAATGTCAAAGGATGGGTCGAACCTTGTGGAAAAATGAAATTCATTTACATTCAATAAATCCTAGTTTATCGTTTGAAATTTGGACTATCGACTTCGTCGGTCCCTTCCCAAAAAGAGAAAAAAGAAATGGAGTGAAATACATCATCACAACAGTCAAATATCTAACTAAATGGGAAGTGGTAGAACTAGTTGAAAACTGCACAAAGGAAACAATGGCCAAATTCATCTATGAAAATATAGTAACCAGATCCATTTGCCCCTTAACAATAATCAACGACCAAGGAACTCATTTTATCAATAGCACAATTGAAGTATTACTTAAAAAGTTCATGATCGACCACAGGAAGACGAATTCCTATCATTCACAAGCCAACAGAGTCCTCAAGTCGTTCAACAAAACATTGCATAAAGGTTTAACAAAAATATGTGGACTCAACAGGGAGGATTGGGATGATAAGGTTCCAGTAGTATTGTGGGATTATAGAACAACATACAAAATATCAACTGGCCAAACGCCATTTAAGTTTGTATATGTTCAAGATGTTGTAATTCCACTACACTTTTGTGCAAATGTAGGAAGGATAGCATATGTCCTTGTATTTGACCATATTCTCAATACAAGACAAAGTTTCTACCATCTGAACCAACTAGAGGAAGAAAGGATGCTTGCACAGTAGCATCAAGAAGCCCAAAAGAACCAATAGAAATCTTGGCACGACCGACACATCAAAAAGAAAGATATCAACATAGGAGATTTGGTACTACTATATGACAGTCGGATAAAAGGCAAGCCAAAAAAACTAGAAAGTACCTGGTTGGGTCCTTATGTGGTCGAGGACATCCAAACGTCAAGAGTTGTACAACTAAGGACCTTGCAAGGGCACCCGTTTTAGAAATTAATTAATGGGGACCATCTAAAGAAATACAGTACATAGTAGTCTCACAACCTGCTGGTGAAAACCTCTTTGGGGGCGCCAGCAAGAGCCAACTAGGTCGAAAACCCTTCGGGGCAGCCTAGATCGAAGTCGAGAATAAGAGAATAAATGAAGACAAGAAAAAATAAAATAAAATAAATAAGATAAGAAATAAAAGAAAAGGAAAGATTAATAAAAAAATAAACAAGTCAGTTATCAGAATTAGGTACATAACTTATTGATGATTACAATTTATATGACCGACTCAAACCACCAAAAGAATTCATTCAAGCCTACCATATTTAAACATGAGAAGAGAAGAGCATATGGTCATCACTAAAGTCATTCAGAGAAAAAACGCAGAAACCTAAAGAAAGCTCAACACCAATGAAAGATATATGCCATCTTTTAAACAAACGGACCAGTCGATCCAACGAAAGAGAAGTACTTCATTCAATCGAAATCCCTCAATCAAGTGAGTGTGAATTCTATAGATCAATCGAGCATGGAAACCATAATCAAAGCGAGCATGATCATCTTCAAACAATTCAACAAAGAGAATGTGGCTTCAAAAAACCGAACATCAATCAAGTTGACAAAAGAAAGGAAATTGACTTGGTTGGATGATTCGAACAGATATCCTCGGTCGATTAGAAGAACTAACTTGACTAGATCACACTAGCAAATAAAATAATAAAAGTCAACCGAGTCGGGCAAACTCCCTGAGAAAAGAAAATCAACTTAGTTGAAACAGCTGGCCACTCGGAGTACATTGATATAATTATTGCCCRACAAGATGAGTTCGACCACCACACCGTCGTYGACGCAGCTATCTCTTCACACGTACAAGAACTTATGCCTGACATTACTATTGATCATTTAGATTTCTGTGGTGAGAGTTTTGTTTWAAAATTAACCCTAATTTAACCTATAATTAGCATAAACATTAATAATAATATTAATACCATTATTAAATTAAATCAAAAACCACTTAATTCATTAATAAACAAAATCTTYATTAAATACCTWTTTTTWTAAAATCTTTTCAAACCTAGGGTTTCACATAGCCGACWTTAGGTTTCCTACACTCCTCATTAATATTTATTAGGGTTCCTCTCTTGTTTTTCCTCGGGCTTTTTTGTCCTGAAGATGGATCCTGTTGTGGATCTGAAACGTCGACAAGCAATTGAAAACTATGTGGTTCTTCCAATAATTTCTAAACATTATTATTGATGTGTGCCAATTAATGACACTACTGGCCAAATAAATTCATCAATCCACCTCGTGCCTATAAATATAGAGGAGGCATATGACTTCATCTCACTATTGTTCACCCCCCAGCACCCAAGTACTCAGAGCATAGAAAGTGCAACCACTCATTCGAATCCAGAGCTTCGGCAAATAAAATCTCAAGCTAATCAACAGGAAACCACAGTTATGCCAAGGATGAGAGGCTAGGTTTAGAATGCCTTGGGCGAGCCGAGAACAAAATCCAAGTTCGAAATAATAGGCGCAACAGAACTGGAATCCCACATGAAAAATATCCGAGGAGCCAGGATAGAGGAGATTGATTAGTTGAGACATTGGAAAAAATTCATTGTGTGGGGAATGGAAGCCGGAACATGGAAGGAAGAAACAAATTTCCTGGAACTGTTCGAATCCGACACTTTTTGGGCACACCATAGGTCGTAGATTTTGGCGGTTGGAAAGAAGAAGCCACAAATTTCCTTCTTAGTTGATACCATAATGAACACTTATAGCTAGACTTCCTAGTCGGAATTACTGGGGGAATGATACATCAGGTCACTATAATCCCACATGGGGGTACCCTAGTACTAAAAACCCTAAATTCCAATGATTGGATTCAATTCCTCATGGGAGGAACCTCAGTAAAGAACTCAAAGGGACTTCTAATCAATAGGATAATCGAACTCAGGGAGAAATGGACTTGTATAATAGTCTCATTATGATTCACAGTCGTAGGTCAGGCCTCACACGTGAAGCTCACAATTCTAGAACCCATCGGCTAGATACTTCAGTCTAGTTCCAAATTCGACTGGATTGACCACTTAGTTGCCACAATTAAAAGCAACTGCATGGAGTGCCGGGAAAATGGGTGAGCATTTGAATTTCCATATTTTCTAATTTGGCTCACCATGATCCAAATTAGCCCAATCCAGGAGCCCACATTCACGTTAAGACAAATCCCGACCATGGTAAATTATAATATTTTTTCACCAGGAGAAGTCAGGTCATCAAACTCCTTGTCAACTAAGGTAATGTTCAAAAGTTGGGTCAACAATTTGAAAACTCTATCACAAAAATGGAGAGTCAAATAGAAATTTTGATGGGACTTACCACCAAGAACCCACATTCAATTAAGTCTCAACAACACCAAGCTCTAGTGTGGAGTCAGTGGAGGGTCGACGCCAATAGAACTAGAGTACCAACCGACGAAGTTGCAAAACTTTCAAGAGCTCGACAGACAGTTGGGGTTTGAAACACAAATCCCACCAGAGGTGTTAAGTGACAAATTGACTATTTTAACACCCCTGACAAATGCAAAGCATGAAGAAGAAATAGAAGCGTCCCTCTACACAATTCCATTTGATCCAAACTTAGACATGGAAGGAGGCACCCCGGTCAAGAAGACACTAGTAAAGAGGAAGTAGAAAGAAAGAGCAGCCAGGGGAAAACAAGTTGTTGACATAGAGGCAACCCCAGAGGATGTAGACATGATCTGGAAAGAGACATTCCAATTAGATATTGCTCTAGATTTTAATGACCATTAATGAGAGAAAAAATTGCTTCTTTCACAAATAAGTTAGCTAAAAGGGTCTGATTAAAAGAAAAATAGACTCGACGGGAAAAAGGTGTCACAAGAAACTTTTTGAATTCGAGTGTGGGACCACAGTTCAAGGAAGCAATGGAAACCCTAAATGAGAAGCGTGTTGAATCAAAGAAGACTAAAGCATCCCTAGACAAACAAGTTGAGACAAGGAGACATAAAAAACAAAGGCTAGAAGTCCAGCAGGAAGACAACATAAGTCGAACGACTACTACTACAACACGTCAATTAAACACAAGTAGACTTGACCCCAGCAAAAAACATGTCCCAAAGAGGCATTGAATAAGAGAATCTATAGTCGACCTCACAAGGGAGTTGCATCCGATCGACCCCACGCCAATAATTGAAGAAATAACAATAGCAAAAGGGGTGGTTAAACAGACAAAGCAATCAAAGATAGGGTTTCGACATGTATCATCTAAAGGAACTATTTTAGATTCACCTCCCAGCAGCATCAATCAAGAAAATACAACACACTCGGGGTCAAAATACATCAAAGAAGTCTTACAAAATGGCACTACCAAGAAGCATACTACAGTCGAGTTGACTCCTACAGGAAATTTGAATCCACTCAACTCGGCCCAACAAGAAACTTGCCCAAATAAAGAAAAGCAGTTTTTTCCTCCATACATATCTACACCAGTAGGCACGCAAAATCATACAGAAGGAAAGGGAGACAAATATTCAGGGGAAAATACACATCCCCGCTTCCTTAACTGCTACAAAATATTCTACCCATGTTCCATCTTCCAAATGACTTTCTCTAATTGTGTTTCTATATCTTTTGGATTGATATTACTTATGGAAAAATATTGTATTCTTATCTCCTAACCTTAACCATAGACTTCAGGATTTTAATATACACTCTTCCTCTTATTTTATGAATGCAACATACCATTTTCGATATATAGTTAGTTCTTCCTTTATCATGTGTTCAGTTACCTCTGTAGTATCCATATTTCTTTGTATCACTTCAAGTTGATTCGGATATTCCTTCCTTTCTTGATCTGGGGGTACATAAGATAGTTTAATCCACTGCTTTAGCTCCTACTTAAATTTCCTTAGGTTGGATTCCCAAACATAGGATGGAGACCCTAAAATTGGTGACTAGACTCTATAATCAACTTTGTTGCTTCTTCATTCCAAACCCAGAGGCGGTTAAATCTAAAAGGAACGAGTCCAAAAAAATTTGGTGACTCGAATGTTAGCACATTGGGCTTGGGATACAAGACACCAAATGGGAATTTCTTGAAATAAATGAGATGATCCCCGAAAAAGAAATCATTGTGAACTAGAAACCTATCCAGGCAAGCTGTAATAAAACCAAGGCCTACCCACTTATTGTTCCAAGCATATTTCCCTTTGGCTAGTTTGACATCAACTAAATCCGAGTCTGATATGAGATCTTCCATTCTTTCTCTCATGGGGTCTTGTACTGTACTACCACCTATTTTATCCTGATCTGGGATGATTGTATTGAAGTCCCTTGCCACTATACTATGATTTACTGAAATATTTTATTTATAGGCTTGCAAGGTT
Organism: Picea engelmannii; assembly: GCA_009831015.1. Classification (NCBI taxonomy): domain Eukaryota; kingdom Viridiplantae; phylum Streptophyta; class Pinopsida; order Pinales; family Pinaceae; genus Picea; species Picea engelmannii. The sequence goes on along the minus strand of ML814202.1, from coordinate 18,223 downwards.
TCCCAGCACCCAATTTTTTCCAAATATGTAGCAAGAATATAAACATTAAAGAGAATGAAACACTTACCTAACTCTAAATGAAAAAAACGAGTCATTATCCAACGTTGTGAGCTATAAAATTATACCATTTCTACTTTCATGTATCCCACATAGTATTGATTCCACTAGAAGCCCCTCTTGAGCTTATTGTTATGCCCTCATTGTTCCTCCATCGCTTTTTCAAAACATTCAAAACTTCTTTTTCATCCACCTTTGTCTCATGGATTAATGTTACATTGGGATTTTCCATTTTAATGAAATCATTTAGTGCTTCTTCCTTTTCTTTATTGTCCAACCCTCTGTAATTCCAAGAGACCACTATCATTATTTCAAATGTGATGTGGGTCCTTCTCCAAGTGGTTATTGGGATGCTTGGATATCTAACCCTTTTCTCCCTTTATTTTTCCCACCTCCACCTATCAAATCCTAAATGGTATATTGTGTGCCCATTGCCCTTACTTTGTTTGTTGTCTCTTCTCTCACACCTTTCAAAGCTTTTATTCCTGGTATCTTAGTAGACCTTTCCTCTTGTATTTCACTTTCCTCCCATGATTGTTGCACCTTCCAGTGAGTTTGCATCCTGGTTGGTTGTACTAATATTTTCTCAACCACATGATCAATCTCCTCTTATCCATCTAAATCCTTCATTTCTTCCTCAGTTTCTTGAATTGCATTTTGGCTATCCAGAAAATAAAATGGTTGGAAAGTTTGTGGTGTGAGGATCAGCTCCAAGACCTACCTTTGAGCTTGTGAACCCCCTTCCTAATCCTATGAAACCTTATCTAAAACCTCAAAAAAAATTGAGGTTGAGGTAGGTCCTTGTTGATTGCCTCATGGATTGGGGTTTGATTGTTGAGATTGCCCAAATTTTGAATTGATTGGAGAAAAACATGAGAGTTGTTTGGATGAAGAAGGTGTCACATTTGAACTATTTCCTTTGTTAGGGTGCATTTTCTTCTTGACAGTTTTCCATACATTTCCTTGTTCTATAGTCACTGGGTTCTATGTCTGATTCTTTTAGCATTTTTTTGCAAAGTGACCATATTCATAGCATATTTTAAATTTGAATGGCGACTACTCATAGTCCAATTGTTGAATATGAGTCCAATTGTCTAGAGATAAGTGTATAGCTTCAAGCAGACCTTTTTCCAAATTGACTTCAACACATACCCTAACATAAGCATACATCCTAGATTTGGGTTATGATTTATCAATGTACTTACCAAGAGTATTTCCAATACCTTTGAGAGCGTCATCACCCCAACATTGAAGGGGAAAATGTAATAATTTGACCCTGACTAGGATAGCAGAAGGAATGTCTATCTCTAGATCAAAATCTAGAGTCCATATGTTGAGATACATAATTTTGGAGCCAAAGAAGGACCGCTCCTAAAGATAAGATCCCTTTCTTCCTTGAGTTCAAAAAGAAAGGCATAAAATCCTCGACCATAGAAAAATGATTGAGTTTGCATGTGATGAGGTCTACCAATTTCGATGTATCCAATTTTCCATCAAATGCAGAGATGGCCATACCCCCTTGAACCGACTAATTAATCCTCTTTCAGAAAAATCCAATGCCTTAAATGCCTTAGGGTTGCATATGGGAGGCGCACCTTAGGCAATTGACCAAGTTTCATCACAAATCAGGAGGTGATCGGTTTGGTGGTGGATTTCCCCAATGAGGAAACTAGTTGTCTAAAGGTAGTTGCTTTGGAATCAAAATCAGGAACATGGGAGCCTCCAAATGACATCATGACCATTCATGATGGCCCTAGGGAAAGAGGAGGTCGTAGTGAGAATCTAGGGTTTTTGTAGAGAAGAAGGAATAAACCTTTTGTAGTATACTTTCCCAAGTTTCCTCGTATATTGCAAAACGAATGAAATTTGAATTCCTCTTATTGAGAAGTGTAACTCAAAAGGTCTTCACCATGTGTAGCGTCCTAGGATGGAGGAGGAAAATGAAACTAGTCAAGTTCATGGATTAATATATTTACTAAAGTTTTACTTAGTAAAAAGTACATTAGATATGTTATATTTTAATGTTGACTTATTGAGCACTTTTTCTAAAGTTAAAAGTGAAAATAATTTAAGTGATGGTTCTTTTAATCTTGGCCATCCATCTCATTGAGAGAATGAGGGTTGATCTCATCCCTTGATCTCTTTGGAGATAGGGTTTTCTCTTTCTCATTGAGATAAAAGAAATCGACTTGGTGGTTGGACTTGGATTTTTGAAGAGAGAGGGAGAACTTCAGCTTGGAGAAGGAGTTTTCTTGAGGGTTTTCTGGAGAAATTTTGCAAAGAGGATGGAGGAGAATTTTATAGGAGGATTGTCTAGCTTCCTTAGAATTTTGCAGAGGCCAATACTCATATCTAAAGGAGTCATCATACAAGGTGACGCAGAAGTGACGTAGGCAGTTGTACGATTGATGCAGAGGCTTACGCAAGGGTTATTTATCAGTCATTTTGGTTCATTGGTTTGGTATAGGGATGTACAGTTGTTTTGGAAGTGCATTGTTGGGTTTTACTCAGGCATTTGATTGGATAGATCCATTTGTAAGAAATATCTATATTATTTCTACTGCATAATAATAAAATCCACAAACAGAAGAACATGTTTTCCACATTGGGTTTTTCCCGGGGTTATTTTAGCCAAAAATACTTGTGTACTTCATGTGATGTAATTGTCGTTGTCTTTTACATTGTTCCTAGATTTAGTTTTTTCTGTGCATTTTAATTTTTTGAAGAAACCTAGCAGCAACCTTAAAAAGAACAATTTTAGAAAAATATTTTAAGTGCTAAGTGATTTCTGAGTGATATATTGTTGGAGTTTTTTGTTTCACCTAGTTGGGTTTTAGTGGATTCACATGGTATCAGAGCAGTATTGTTGAAGGAACAACATCAGAGTTTTGTTTTTCAGGTAGATTATTTCATATCTACAATAAGGAAAGGTTCAAATATGAAAAAATAAAGTTTCAAAACTACAAAAGAAGGGTTTATTATTGCTCAGAATCAGTAAGGCGACATTAGGGTTTGGAAAAAGACACTTTCAAAATGGCCATGACCTTGATAATGGACGATAGACTTCAAGGTGCTCAAAAAATTTCCACCTGGAAGAAAAGGGTTACCATGATCTTGGATGTCAATGACGTCCTTGAGCACATTGCAGAGACAACAATAGCTCCTATGGATGCAGCATTGTTGGGACCCTAGAATAAGGGTCAGGCTAAGGCTAAGGGCATAATCCTTGATGGGGTAAACGATCACATAATCCGACACCTCAGAGGGAAAACATCTACTAACGATATTTAGGTTTCCTTGAGTGGCCTCTACCAGAGTAAAAATGAGAACAGGGTTATGGTGCTTTGGGAGATGATGAGAAATACCAAGATGGAAAAGGGAAAAAGTGTGGTTCAGTACCTCACATGTCTTACATAGATTAGGGATGATCTTACAGTAGTTATCACAAATATAGAGGATTCTCAGTTAGTACATGTAGTCCTGAATGGATTTTCAAAGTCATGGGACACGTTTGTCCGTGGAATTGTAGCTTGGGAGAAACTCCCTGATTGCAAACATTTATGGGATGATTTTGTGCAGGAGGAGATTTTCCTTGGTCAGGCGAGTGGGTCATCCACAGGGTATGAAATTGTGGATGAGGAGGCTTTAGCACTTGCAAGAAAAGGCAAGGGAAAGTCTAAGAAGAAGGGCTACAGGAGTGGAGCAGGTGGAAAGAAGAAAAACATTGACTTCTCCAAAGTCAAGTGTTTCAACTGACACAAGTTAGGACACTTTGCCTCATAGTGTCCAGAAAAGAAAAAACGTAATCCACAGATGGTAGCCTCTACAGGAGTAGAGGAGTTTTGAAAAATATTTGAGGAGGATTTTTTCCTTTTTGCATGTATGCCGAGCTCAGTTGTCACAGATGTTTGGTATGTGGATAGTGGCGCTTATTGTCATATCACTGAGCACAAGGATTTATTCAGTAGATTCTAGGAGGGAGTCATGGAAATTCATATTGAGTTGGGAGATAGTGCATGCTATAAGGCGCAAGGCATAGGCACTATGTCATTTCAGAGGGAGTCAAGTAAACTACTCCACTTTGTTGATGTATTGTATGTTCCTGGTCTTACGAAGAACCTCATTTCAGTTTTGACCCTGGAGAATAAAGGGTTTGAGGTGACCTTTCATGGAGGAAAGGTGTACATTAGACCAAAGGGGTCAAAGGCCAAGATGGATAAGGTGATTGGGGTTCGCAATGACAAAGTGTACAGATTACATTTTGAGCTAGCGAAAGCATTAGTCAGCAGCAACACAGATTTGGGTGAGTTGTCACACAAACGGATGGGGAATCTACATTTTGGTGCATTGGGACATTTGAGACAGGAAGTTATAGGAATGCCTCAGGTTGCAGCAGAGAGGCATGACCCTTGTAAGGGTTGCGCTTTGGGAAAATATGTTCGCAGAGCATTTCCAGCTAGTGAGCATAGGTCCAAGGGGATCTTGGATCTAATCCATTCAGATGTTTTTGGTCCTATGAGTGTGTAGTCATTTAGTGGCTTCAGATACTATGTGATTTTATTGATGACTACTCTAGGAAGACCTGGATATATTTCCTTAAGACCAAGGATGAGGTCTTTGACAAGTTCTAGGAGTTCAAAGATCTAATGGAGAAACAGTCTGGTAGGAGGATCCAGGTACTTAGATCGGATAATGGGGGTGAGTACACCTCTAATGAGTTCGTGGAGTATTGTTTTGTTGAGGATATTAAGAAGGAGCTCACGATTCCTTATAACCCACAATAGAATGGAGTGGAAAAACGCAATAACRAGACCATAGTGGGTRCAGTGTGTGTGATGATACATGATTAGGGGTTACCGATGTTTTTATGGGTAGAGGCCGATCACACAGTTGTATACATATAGAACAAAATTCCCCATACCATTATGGAGAGGTTAACACCCGAGGAGGTTTATACAAGTACAAGGYYAGATGTGAGTCATCTTMTCATATTTGGGAGTGTCTATTATTTTCATGTCCCTTCAGAGAAGAGAACAAAGTTGGACCACACAAGAGAGAAGGGGTTACTGGTTGGTTATCGTGAGGTCTCCAAGGCCTACYGCATCTTTGTGAAAACATGCAGGAGGATAGTGGTATGCAGGGATGTGCAGTTCGAGGAGGAGTGAACCCTRAGGAGATCTAGAGATATGCCAACACAGATAGAGGACCAACAGGGACAAGACTCGAGGCAGAAGAGTGAGGAGGCACAGATACAGAGTACAGGTTCATAGGCACATACACAAGATATAGGTACAAGTATAGGAGTTGGCAGGGAGACTAGTGGACAGGACAGTCATGAGACTAATGAGGAGGATGAGCAATGTGTGGTTGTTCAACAATATGTAAACACTAGGCCACAACCTAAGTGGTGCAGGTCCATAGTTAGTTATTCTAGACAGGTAGGACCTCCAAAGAGATCTTTCATACATGGTAGACCACCAGATAGATTCGGTTATATGGCACTCATGACAGAGCTTATAGATCTCGAGCCTTCCACTTATGAGCAGGCTACACAGCATGGAGTTTGGCAGGAGGCCATGATGGAGGAGTATGCCTCCATTATGAAGAACGATGTATGGGAGGTGGTGCCTAAGCCAGAGGGAAAATGGGTGGTTGGTTCCAGATGGATATACAAATTCAAGCATGCGGTAGATGGAAGCGTGGAGAAGTATAAGGTGTGCTTTGTAGCCAAGGCGTTTACACATAAAGAGGGAGTCGATTATGAGAAGACTTTTGTCTCGGTGGCTAGATATTCATCCATTCGAGCAGTGATTTCATTAGCAGTAGATATGGGCTAGTGCGTTCATCAGATGGACATGAAGATTTCCTTCCTCAACAGAGTTATTGAGGAAAAAGTCTACATTGAGCAGCCTGAGGGTTTTGAGGTTGGAGACAGGGATACGCATGTTTCCAGGTTGAGACGAGCCTTGTATGGGCTCAAGAAGGCACTTCGATCATGGTACTCAAGGATCGACATCTATTTGAGAGAGACGGGTTTCCAGCGGAGTGAGCCTGATCTGAACCTCTATTTTCTAGCGGGTGAGGTGCCTCTCATATTGGTTCTTTATTTTAATGATATATTTCTTACTTGAGATGAGCATCCAATTGCATACTTCAAGGTTAACCTTACAACAAAGTTTGAGATGAAATACCTTGGTTTCATGCATTACTTCCTTGGTCTTGAGGTTTGGCAGGAGAATGGGAGCTTCTTCTTGGGATAGGGAAAGTATGCAGTAGATATCTATCTGGAGGAAGATTGATGTATCTAGTGACAAACTGGAGGAAGATTGATGTATCTAGTTATGAGACAGTAGACCCCACCATCTATCGTCAATTTATTGGATCGC
>ML814201.1:78339-94326 GCA_009831015.1 Picea engelmannii | reverse complement strand
TATTTCTGTTGCTATTTCGTATATCATTTCTGTGTATTGTGAAGATTATGCTGGATATTTCACTGTTATTCTGTTATTTCTAGCATTTCGTTTATGTTCTGCATATTTTATATATCTGGTATCTTGCATTGTCAGTTGCGTGTATTGATTTTTGGTCATCTAATAGACACATAAATAGGTGTCTGACGTCTTCCTGCTTGTGTCTCTCTGTTATTGTTGCGCTAATTTTTCAAATACAAATTTCCATAGAAGTCTGCAAACTCCAGGCATCAAACCCATTTAATTTCTCCTTGTTATCATTTCTGTTGGTACACCCAGATCGCCCAGATCGAGATCATTATTGTTGGAGTGGAGTTGGTCTGAAATGTTGGATTCGAACAGACAGATCGTTTTTGTGGACTGTGCGCGAAGATAGTTTCTATGGAGTATGCCCATAGGGGGTGCATTGTTTGTAATTGATTTTGAAGTATTCATAATTCTTTGTTGAGGGTTTGACCGCAACAAACGAAATGGTATTGAGAATTCATTTTTGAGAGTGTGTCTAGATTCGTTTCTCCTTGACTCTTTGTTGAGGGATTTATCTCTTTGGGCACAAAAAGTAACCATGGATTGCTACTACAAAAATACATTAATGTTTTTCTGCTGAATTGGAGGTAAGAAATTTGGAGAGTTCTCTTGAAGATTATGGTCGGTTGCAAAAGCTTGTTTTTTTGTTCTAGAATTGATAAACATTCTACTTGGATTGATGTACATTTGTGGATTGATGTGGATTGATAGACATTTGTGGTAAGTTCAATGCCCCTTGAACTTACCAGGTGGGATTTCATTGGTTTAGCTTTTGATCCTTATATCCAATGATGTAAGCTTATCATAGGAACAGTTAAAAGTTTGTTGCGAGTTTGCTGCATGAAGGAGTTTGCAAGGATGGAGAGTCCACTTTCTAAAACTTATCTCAATGAAGCCAATAAATTAGATGGCTTGAATTTCGTCAATTGAAAATTTGAAATGAGACCTTGATGGAAGGTTACGATGTATGGAAAATCATGAAAGGAGATAAAGTGTGACCCAACGTGGATGCAAGTGTGAAAATAGTAGAAATCCAAGATTGGGATAAGCGGGAGAACAAAGCCAAGGTATTATTATGAATGTTTGTGAAAGATAATATAATTCCTCACATTAGAAATGCTAAGACTTCTAAAGAAACCTGGAAAGAACTTAAAGATATGTATGCGACTAATAATACAAATCATATTCTTTTTCTGAAGAGTAAATTCCTAAGTATTAAAATGGATATAAATGAGTATGTTAGTAATTTTTTTGGGTGAATTAAAGACATGGAAGATAAATTGGGAGATATTGGAGAAAAAGTGTCAAACATCGATCTTGTCACAATTTCGCTAAATGGAATTCTAGAGGACTGTCAAATGTTTATAACGGGCCTTGCAGTGAAAGAGAAAGCTCCTACCTTTGAGGAATTGATAGGTATATTGTTGCAAGAAGAAGAGAGGCACACATATTTTTAGCCTCAGAATTCAAACTTAGCACTATGGACAAAGAAGAGATTTCCTAAAGCGAAACCAGGAGAAGGAGGCAGAGGAGGAAATTCATTTCAAAGGAAGTCATTTCCAAAGCCAAATCAAGGTATGCCATCTGTTAAAACCAAAATTCACCCCTATATTGCGGTAGAGGTAAGTCTGATACCCATCATATTTTTATGTCATAGGTTTGTATAAAGGGGTCAAATGGGCGCAGTCTCATCAAAGTATCGTTTTAACTCAGAAAATTGGACTGATATGTGGAGGCAAGTGAGGTCTTGGTTTAAATTCAATCAGTAGGTTGTAGTAAGGGTGAGTAGGAGGAAGAATTTGGTGAGAAGATGTAGAGGCATGTTGAGGAGATCAGGTCTTTCAACATCCCAAGGAGGAATAATTTAAAAGAAAGAACTTCTCGAATTTAAATCTCAAAGAAACTTAAAGGAATTGTAACAACACTATAATCAAACTTTCATCGTAATGAAGTCACAATAATTCAAGTGAATCAATCAAACATGAACTCTTTCAGCATTAGAGGGAAACAAGAGGGAGTAAGAAAGTTGACTTTCATTAAACAAGAAGTCTCGAATGCATATACATAATCAGAATGAGAGGCTTTACTAAAAGTTTACAATACGGGAGCTTTGCTCTATAATCGACCCTAACAAAATATGATAACTGAGTATTTATACTCAAAATAAAATTGCGGAAGCATATCCGAGGAGCTGTGTTGAAGACATTATGTTTGCATGCCTCCTGACAGACTATGCATGCACTTTCTGTCTAGACGTGAACCTTGGTCATACGCAAACAAGCTTCAGAACGGACCTATTGATGAGCTGACTAACTGACATTCCTTTCTTGTGCTTTCTATTTATGGTAGAAATGACATTCACCCACCACCTACCAACCTTAATGACTGCTTCATTGGGATTTGAGAAGGCTCAAGTCAACTATACACCTGTAGGACGTGGCAACTAATGGGGTGATTGGCGTGCTAGGCCTAAAATGGCGAATGGGAGATGGCCATGTGGACAACGCAGGGGCCACACGAGCAGGAGTTGAGGTGGACTGGGATGGAGATGATGTGGGGCGAGGTGGCATGAGATGAGAGGGGAGACGAGATAGGCAGGATGGTGAATGGAGGCTAGGTGTGAGGGGACGAAATCTATAGGGGAGTGAGAGATGTGGCAGACATAGGAGAGAGAAGGAGTGGGGAACATATTTGGGGAGGACACTTGTCAATCCGGGATAGGGTCATAGATGCACATGCACATAATGGGGATACGAAAAGTGGTTTCATTCTTCCTCACTTTTGGGCCCGATGTGTGTCTCTGGCTGACATGTAGCGCCTCCACAAGAACCATGGTTTCTTCTCAAACTGCTCTATATTTTTTAATGACCGCGCATGTTGGGGCCTCGATACGATTGACGACCGTCGATCTGAGGCACACCAATCTTGACTACATAGATCTGCGTGTATCTTATTATATCACGCCAAAAGTTCATGTCACACCTCTGACTTAGGATATAAGATTATTTGTGGGTTTTTCCCCATTTTCTTTGATTACTTCACCAAGGGGCCAACTTCATAGGAAAACACCCCATTTACAAATAAATGTGATAACATTAGGCTCCATGGGGGATGGCTTGCTCCCTGTGAGATGCCAAAAACTTTTCTGCAGTTTCAGTGCCTTTCTATTGGGTTGTGGAGTCACTCTAAACAAAAACAAAAAGAAAAAAAGTATTTACAAAGACACAGAAGCCACTCAAGGCTCAAATAAATAACTTCTTCAGAAAATTCCCATTCACAGGGCCACCAAAAACTTCATCGCCTTCCAAAGTCTGCAATCTGTAAGTGTTGTTTTGACCTATCTCAAATATTTTGAAGGGCCCGATCCACAAGGCTTCAAATTTGTTGTGCTTGCCTCTGTCCTGTCTGGGCGCATCCCATCTAAGCACCAGATCTCCCAGCTAGAAATCTTCTTTTCTCGCCTTCCTGTCAAAGGCTTTCTTGATCTTATGTTGGCGTTCATGCACTTTTTCTAGCAGTTGATCCTTGGTTTGTTGCGCTTCGACTATCTAGAGAATCCTTCTGATCATGTCATCAGGCTCACCCTGGCAGTATTGAAACAATTTTGCCATAGGAAAGGAAACCTGAGAGGGAAAAACTGCTTCGGCTTCGTATACAAGATAGAAAAGAGAGAGACAAAGAGACCTCTTTGTTGTCACTCTGTCGGCCCATAGAGTGAACTTAAGATTTGAATCCCATGCTTTTTTGTTTTCCTCTAACAATCTTTTGATGATATTTATCAGGATTTTGTTAGAGGAATCTGTTAATCCATTGCCTTGGGGATAATAGGGGGTAGAGTGGATAAGTGCAATTCCAAAATGCTCAAAGAATTTGATCAATGGATCAGACCTGAAGGATGCAACATTATCAGTGATGTTTTTGTTCGGACAACCAAACCTTACACTAATATCCTCCAGGAAACCAATGATCACTTTATGAGAAGCACTCCTTGTGGGAATAACTTTTATCCATTTGGTGAAATAATTTGTGGTAGTTAATATCCACCTGTGTTGACTACTTGATGCATGATGAATTTCCCCAATGAAGTCTAGGCCCCACTACTGAAAGGGTCCTGAAGCTTCCACAAGCTTTAATGTAAGAGATTTGAGGTGCTTCTTTCCAGATAATTTCTAACATTTGATACAAGGATTGACTTTTTCACATACATCAATGAATAGAGTAGGCCAGTAGTACCCAACCCTGAGAATTTTATAGGTTGAGGTCCTCCAGAAGTGATGTCCTCCACATAGGTTTTCATGAAACTCAAACATAATTTTTTGGGCCTCCTGTGGGTCTAGACATCTCAGAAGCACACCCAAATGGTCTTTCCAATATAATACTTGGTTAATGAGGTAATACCTGATTGCTTTGAGCTTTAAAGATCTTTCCTTTATTTTTCCCATACCATCAGGGGGTCTCAAGTCTTGCAGAAAAAATATAATATCTTTGTACCAAGTACATTCTGCCAGTGGAGGGCTATCTTGTGGATTTTTATCGGAAAACTCAGCTTGATGACCTTCTGAGCAAGTGTTGATGAAGTTAACCCCCAAAGCTTCAAAATTAGATTAATCCAACAACTTTTCCAAACCTTCACCCTTTACTATCTTGGTGGGTTTTATTTCTATATAGAATTCAAGGATTTTGGCAATCCACTTACTCCTTCTCCCATCTATGTCAGACTGAATGAGAATGTCCTTCACAGAAGCTGAAGGAACATATTCAATGATTTTTGAATGTAAAACATAGGCTCCTAAATATTTGAGATCTTTGACCAAGGAATAGGCTTGCTTCTCCATGATGTCATATTTGACCTCTGCATTCCTCAATGCCTTGCTGAAAAATGAAATAGGCTTCTCCATCCCTTCAACATTCTTCTGCAGTAAAACAACTGCCACTGTATCAAATGAAGCAAAAGAGAAAATTAGAAAATCTTTGGAATAATCGGGACTGATAATCATATGTGCTTCGGTCAGTGCCTTCTTGATTTGGTTGAAGGATTCTCTAGACTCAACAATCCATTTTACTTCATTCCCCTTCATGAGCATGGTTGTGATATGCTTCACCAATTCAGCAAAATCCGAAACAAACCTACTCAAAAAATTAATTTTTCCCAGGAAAGACTTGACTTCCTTCTTGGATCTAGGAAGTGACAAATTTTGAATAACTTCCACCCTGCTTGAAACATCTAGTGAGAATAGTTGTGCAATAATGCCTTGATGCCCTTTTTTCAATAATTTTTTCATGTTGTTAGAGCTTATCACCTTACTGGGTTTCCTTGTGATACCTCTTAACTCAATTTCTTTTCCTTCCAATGAAAATTTCATGAAAAGTTCTTGAAAATTAAAAGCCATTGTTCCTAATGATTGTAACCATTGGATTCCTAGTACAACATTTTCACCACCCATGGGTATAGAAATCATTGGACTATTCATTACATATTCCCCCATAGTAATATTTATCTTATTGCATTTTCCTGAGAAATCTATAGTTCCTCCATCTGCAATCATTACTTGAAACTCTGGCGCTGGATATACAAAGCAATTGAGATCTTTGGCTAATTTATAGTGAATGAAATTATGAGTGCCGCCAGAATCAATTAGGACTATTACCTTTTTATTTTTGATGTATCCTTCGATCTTGAGGGTTTGAGGAGTGCTAATTCCAACCAATGCATTACACGATATCGTGGGAGTCAACTCTTCAGACGAAATTTCTTCTACGTTTTCATCTTGAGATGGTTCTTGTTCTTCTTCTTCTTCCTCTTCACAATCTATGTAGAATAATTTCTTCTCACCACACTTATGTCCCTTACTGTACTTGCTGTCACAATTAAAGCATAAACCTTTTTCTTTTCTTTCCTCCAATTGTTGAGGTGTCAACCTTGTAGGTTGAGGTGTTTTATAAGAAGGAGCATTTTTCTCTCTTTAGATGTTAGGGTTGGTCCTTCTAGTAGCCATAGCCATATTTTTACTTCAACATTTATTTCCACCTTAAATGCATTCTCCAATGATTTGGGTTCCCAAAGGCGAACCTCATGTTGAATGTTATCCTTTAAAGTTCCTATGAATACATCAATCAAGTGCTCATATGGAATATTGGTTACCTTTATATTCAATATTTGGAAGTTCTCAATGTGCTCGGTAACTGAACCCTTTTGCTTGATATTTATCAATTGCCTAAAGAAGGTATTTCTCCTTGTATCCTCATAGTGTGCTATCATTTCTTCCATGAAAATTGTCCAAGTGACAAGTGATTTGCAAGAACAAATCCATCGATACCATACAAATTGATTAGGTTCTAAATATAAAGAAGCAATTCGTACCTTTTGTGTATGTGGCACATTATGGAGATCAAAGAATTGCTCCATTTGAAGTATCCATGTGATTGGGTCCCTGCAATCAAACTTCCTCATATCAATCTTAGGAACGTGGTTGGTCTTCAAACCAAAGTTGGATTTTTTCCATTCTTGATTCACTTTCTTTGTGTCCTCATCATGAATTTCATGGGATGCATTTTCACTTTTAGGTGTCTTCTCTGTTACGAAATTTTTCAATACTTCCATGATCTCCCCTTTTAAACCATCCATCTTAGTATCCAACATAGCTTCCATTGAATCCATCTTCTTTTGTAGTTAATTTATGTCCCTATGCATTTATTCACCTTCATCAAGAATCCAAGTAGGATTTTTTGGAGGCTTATTTGGTGTAGAAGTTCCGTTTTTTGGTGGCATGTTGGCCAAGTATCACTTTTGAACCTTGATTTTAAGGTGGTTCTGCTAGACAATATTTATTATGTTGTATCTCCCAAGTTTCAACCCTTCTGGGTATGAAAATTTATTCTATGTAGTTCTCTAATACTTCTTCTCTGCAATGCCATAGGTCTGATCAAAATTGGATGTGCCAAGTAAAATTTACAGTAAATTCCCCACAACTTGCCAATTTTTGGCCTTTCCAGAAGATATCACTTGTATAGAGTGCCCCACAGAAAATGATTGATATAAAATTTTGAAACTCACACCAAAAATACTACAGACTGTCCACAATCTAATGAAACCAGTCCCACTCAATTTGGATACTCTAGGAAGAAGTTATGATTGTTTTACCTAGAACACCTTCTTGAGACTAGTCAATAGGAATAGTCAGATACCCTATCTTACATAGGGTGTATCTACAAATTTAAGATGACCCAGAAGAATAAATTTTTACCATAGATACCTTACTAATTTCTGTAAATAGACTCCAGATTTCAGGGTCTGAAACATTACAAAAACTTTTTTATAGCGAAAATTCCGCAATGACTCAGTTCAGGATGATTCCAGAACCCTATCTTGTATAGGCTGTATCTCCGAAAGTATAAGGCCTTAGGAGATAAATTTTGAACCCAATGTACCTTGATTTATCATCTAAATATCCTCCAATCCGTTCCTTCTAAAACATTGTAGAAAAAAATTTATAGCGAAAATTCCAAGGTGTCTCAGATGTAGCAGCGAAACCCCAAGACCTTGAGCTCTGATACCATATGTTAAGAACCAAATATCAATATAGCATAGAAAAACCTTAGAAAAAGTAATCAATGCCTTGAAAAAGAGATAATTTCTTATAATAAGCCTCTTTGAGGGGGAAACCTCCTTTTACCCCACTTAAATGTTCAAGTCCAAGATGATTCAAAATGAAAATGTCTCCTTGGTATATATAGGCGACTAGGAGGTATAATTACAACTAATGGCCTAAAGACGACATAAATAAAATAACATTACTAATATAATATGCCCCAATTAAGGGGTAATGAGCCAATATTAGGGCTTAATAGTATACATGGCTGTCAAGAATACAATGCGGATCCATGTGGAAAATATACCGACAAGTGTTCATGGCCATGAGTAGGCAAGTATAAATATGGTTACATGCCAATAGTTGTCATAGTCATGAACAGGGCCCAGTAAAACCAGTGCCAAAATCAATCTGAAGATATATGTATACCATGGAGTACAATCTAATATCCCATGATCGTTGAAGTCAAATAGGTACTAGTCCAATGAAATGGAAGCAACAACTTCAGAAAGATGCGTCCACAAAGTGATGTCTTCAAGTCTTCAATACAATCCACCAATGGTGCAAGTCTACATCATGTGAATAAATGAGTTGAGGTCGAACAAGATGAGACATCATTTTATTACCGGTCATTGAGGTATACCATTAACAAACGCAAGACAACCTACCAATGATGAAAGTAGGTATCAAGGCAATGAGTACATCTTTACAAATGTGAAAAGGAGCTGGTGTCAAACACTTGAGAGATCCATTGATCAAGAGACATTAGTGTATTCCTATGTGTCAATGGCAAGAGAGCCTACCACTAATGACTGCAAACCTCAAGGTACTCATAAAACTCTAAGTCTCGTATCCAAAATACATGAGTTGAAGTCGATGGAAAGATACCCACTGAAAGGAGAGCATTAAGGCATCTCTCATCAGTCAACACGATGAACAAAGCATTATTTGGTGGAGATCGGATGAAGAACATGTTCATGAACCAATGACCCTGTGCATCTTTCGCGTGTGCCAAATGCAAGTGGTACACGAAAAAGACCCTCTGAATAGCAGCCAGTGATGAAAACTACTGACAAAGGTGAGGAAACCACCAATAAGGCTAATGGAATCCAAGACACTGCACGAATCCCAAAGTGTGAATAGATGTCTTTCCATCGAACATAAGGTAAACCACCCAGTCAACAACCCATGATGAAATGTCGATTGTTGGGTTGAAGGTGACCTACCAATGATGAAAGTAGGGCCAGGGTGCATCATAAGACCAAAGTATCATGTGATTTTGAGACAAAATGAGGGTATGGCCGACATGCGAAGTCAAGATTTCTGAGGAGTGGTTGACACAAGTTGATAGACTTCCTTTGAACAAGAGCATGAGACATACGGTGAACTATGGCAGCATAGACTTAATGATTTGACAATTAGATGCAGGAGGCATCTATAATGCTCTCTATAGTGGAACAAGTCCAACATGACTTGCAGCGGTTAGTTGCAGGTCTTCAACATGACTCGTAGAGGTTGCTAACCAATCTCAAACATGACTAGAAGCGGTTGGTGATATAATGCCAATATGACACGCAGTGACTGGACTTGTGGCAGTAGTGAATTGTGGCATTTGATTCCAAGGTGCATGGAAAGATTGATTTTGAGAAATTGTAGGCCAGGAAGGATCTTGGTTTACACCCTATCCCTCTCCGACAGGACAATATCCTCCTCCATATTAATTCATAAAGGGTTGTAAGGGCATCGACACTGAGGAAGCCGCTTGCGAAGAGAAAGCGACATGACAAGGATTACTCACGTGAGGATATATGTTTCCCCCAGGTGAAGGAACTTCATGAGGGGGGTTGCCCATACTATAAAAATAACTCCCCTCGGATGAAACACCGGAGGACAGACAGAGGTCCGCCATGGGAAAAGTGTTCGTAGGAATTGACATAGCGGAAAAAGGATAAATGTACGGAGTGTGATAAGTATAATGATTCCTTACTTGGGCATTTACCTCTCACATAGTGTACTTATAGGAAGGAAGATTCCAACCTCCTACCGTAAGAGGTGTTTGAAGGATATGACTCCCACCAAATGGAGAGGGATAAGAAGGAGGCATCATGCCCCCAAACCCAAAAATTGTTTTCGCATAAGGAGGTGAGACAGAGGATGGAAAGTGTGAAGACATATCAGACATACCATGAAAAAAATGATTAGAGACCCAAGGCATTGACTGAGTACCATAATTCTACATACCATTATAAAAAGAGGACGGATTTTCCCCCATTAACGTCATGGGGGGGTAGCAGTAAATTAAGGAGAAAAAGGAACTCCACTATCCATGATAACAAAGGCTCGGCACAAAATCCTATGGTCAGCTAATAGTCAAAGAGCATACCAAAAAGTCAAATGCCCAATATGCATGCAAATGGGCTAAAGTGGCTGAGTGGCCTCCCTCGCTAAAGAAGGTATGTCTTGTCCAAGAGGGGTCTGAGACTCCCTGCTAAAGTTTGGAGGTAATAGAATCAGTTATAAGGACCCTCGTAGGCTTAACAACCAGTCGGTCAGACCCCCCGGAGAGGTAATCCTCCATAAAGGTTGTGTGTTGTCCGACACCTATCTGACTAAGTATACAAGTAGAATAACCCCTGCAAGTAACTTATGAGAAACCTAAGTCAAGCAACTAATAAACCATTGTATAACCGATGCACAGGCGAGCAGTCATAAGTTCGAATCACCATATGGGCAGGGTAGAAAATCCTGAAACCTTGAAAGCACCACCTCTCATAGAGGTATGGGCACTAGCAAGATCCCCAAATATGAATAAATCCATATAAATATCTCTGACGCTAGGTGAGTATCCAGGGGTTATCCCTTCAACTAACTTCATGTGACCTCATGATAAACTCCAGTGTGAGCAGAGCCTCCTGATATTACCAGTTATACAATGGATTTCTCAACTCCCTATCTCAGACACATAAGTTGATTTAATTGCCTTGGAGAATTTTACTCACAAAATCCTATTCCAAGGCACTAAATCCTAGGCTAGTTTGTGCACCCTAAAAAATAAAATCGTGACTAATCAATTTTAGTTTAAAGCATAAATTTTATTGGTCGTGATTACTCAAAGAGGTATGGAAATGAAACACATGGTGTTATGAATCTGCATGAAAATAAAAATAGATATAATACAATGCCTAACTTTAACTTTTCAGTGAATGATATGCTAAACAAAAACAACACAATCTTCAATTTTAACTCAGTCAGAAGTAAAATGAAATCTTTCACTAAATGTGCTAAGCTAATGATAAAGGTTCAAACACAAAAATACCAACCAATGCAAAATGCCTATTTTTCTTGTATTTTCTATGTATTTAAAAAGAAAATGCATGGAATGATAAGTGACTTGATATATAAATTATATTGTGTATAAAAGAAATCACTCGAGCAAAATACCAAGCAGCAAAGAAGACAACCCAACTACCAAGGACAAATCAAAAATGGAAAACAAAGAGAAAGATGTTGCCCAAAAATTCAACTCCAAAAACGTTTCCTGTCATCCCATATAATCTCAACAGGTACCACAGAGACCTAAGAAGGCACAGTGATCCTCAAAGATTACCCATCTATCATTAAACCAAGCAAACAAGCAAGGGGGAAGTGGTATATTCTCTTGCTCAAGAGAAAAGGGAATATATACGTCTCTTGTAGTGGGACAACAAGCGTATACACGCGAATGTCAGGGAAAAAAGGGTGTATATATTTTAAAACAAGTCCAGGCAAGGTTAAAAGTATGAAAACTTAGACCCAGAGTGAACAGACTTTGTCCAACTCTGATATGACAAGAAATACAAAGACAAAAGAGTAAAGTAAGAAGGAAAAATACTTCAACCCTTAGAAGGAAGACCTCTCCCCAGTGGAGTCGCCAATTCTATTACAAGGGAAAAACTCTCTATGGCCAAGGGTAAACCACAAAAGACAGGTATGAATACAGAAATCAACTCAATTCCAACACGTGCTATATAAACTAATGTGCAATACGAGGAAGAAGCCTACCTTGATCCAATTGTTTGATGTTGTTCCACCATTGAGCACTTTGACCCAAATCTTTACACCTGCAAGAAGTTCTCAACAAACAAGCAATGCACGTATATAGTGACAATATATCAAATGAGTTAGCACATCAAATAGCACAATCCATTAATAAACATTACAAACATGCCCATGGATAATAATCATATATTTGCAAGATATTGATAGGATGGGAAAGGAGTATTTCTATTAATAATTGATCAATAGAAGTATCAACATTACAAACTTCTGTGTCAGCATGGTTCAAAACCAAGAAACCAAGTTCCTTCCAACTGGGTCTCCACCACTTCAATCCTCCACCAAAGGAAATCTTATAGCAAAGAGGTAATGAGGTCCTCTCAACAATAAGGAAAGAGCTTGGGGGTTGAACACTATGTTCACACATGAGGGACAAAGGGATGCAGACTCAATATGAAGTAATTTCTCCAGAGTAACTTTGCTCTCAAAGTTGAATTCTTTCTCCTCCTTTTTTCCATAGTTCAAAATTGTGATCTTATATCCTCCAGAATGCAACTGAGGGGCTGAGTCAGAACGTTTCCAGTATATGGAAGGCCAAATAGTAAAGATCATTTGTCATGACATGGAAACCCGACCTCATTTTGTATTTTCTGGCACAAATCTCGATATACGCAAGCTGTAGTGGAGTAGAAAGCATATACGCATCTTGCAAAGTAGTTAGGGAGGGTATATGTGGAAAAATATATATTTTTGTCTCTGGATTTGTGAAAAGGGCGTTGATAAGTCTGCATAGGGAAATGGAAAAAGGCCCTCTGTGCAAGATAGCAATGGTGAGGCAACTCTTTCTATAACAAGGATTTGCCAAATTCTTTATGGGAAAAAGCTACCTCCATAGCCGTGTATATTCAGAATAGGTGTCCACATGTTATCTTGAAGGAAAAGACTCCTAAAGAGTTCTTCTTAGGGATCAATCCTGAAGTAGGGCATCTAAGGATATTTGGGTGTCCTGTGTATATTCATGTCCCTAAGGAAAAGAGGAAAGATATGGAATCCTCAAGCAAGAAAGGGGTTTTTGTGGGGTATAGTGAGAACTCCAAGGCTTATGTGATTTATGTACCAGGTCAAAGGAAAATATAGGTAAGAAGATATGTGACTTTCCATGAGGAAGCTACATTTAATAAATCTAGAGAGCTTCAGCAGGAATCAGAAGTAGTTCATCCAACTTCACCCTCTTCTAAAAATGACGAGTCAGATAATCAGAGGGAGGAACCTCGTGAAGGGCCAAGTAATGAGCCCTTATAACTTGCTGAAGTATTAGAAATAAATATTTAATAACCTTCAGCCAAAAGGAAGCCATGGTGGCTTAAAGAAATAGTACAGGAAGCCGAAATGATAGCTGCTCCCAAAGGAATTTTTAGGGAAAGGAAGAGGCCTCATAGGTTTGGAGGCTATGTTGCACTGATGACCAACATTAGTAATGTCTAACCTTCTTCAATTGAAGAAGTAGATAAATTACAAGTATGGAAGGATTCCATGCTTGAGGAATACATGTCTATTATAAAGAACAATGTTTGGGACATTGTGTCGAGGCCAAAAGACAAATCAGTGGTTTCTTCCAAATGGATCTATAAGATCAAACATGCAACCGATGGAAGTGTGGAAACATTCAAAGAAATATTTGTAGCCAGAGGATTCAGTCAAAAAGAAGGAATCGACTATGAAGAGACTTTTTCTCTTGTAGCAAGGTATACCTCCATTCGAACTATTGTTGATTTAGTTCTCGTTCTTGGTTGCAAGCTACATAAGATGGATGTAAAAACAACATTCTTGAATATAAATATTGAATAGGAAGTCTTTTTGGAACAGCCAGATGGTTTTGTACTGCATAAAAAAGGCACTCATGTATACAATCTAAGGAAACCCCTGTATGGTCTTAAGAAGTCTCCTAGAGTTTGGTATGACAGGATTGATGGCTTTCTTAAAAGCCCGGGATTACATAAAAATGATGTTGATACAAATATGTACTTCAACGTAAGAGGTAACCAACCTATTATACTAATCCTATATGTTGATGATCTCTTTCTAACAAGAGATGAAGGGCTAATAGCCTAGTGTAAGAGGGTGATAACCTCAGAATTCAAGATGAAAGAATTACGCTTGATGCATTACTTCCTAGGATTGGAAGTATGGAAAAGACATTGCGAGATATTTATGGCGCGAGGAAAATACATAGTGGATGTACCGAAGAGGTTTGGTATGATGGATTTCAAATCCATGTGTACTCCGATGATTACCAACATGAGGAATCTACATGATTCTGATACAGGTTCACATTTCCCAGATCCCACCATGTATAGGCAGCTAATTGGATCATTGATGTACATGATCCACACTAGGCCAAATATATGTTATGCAGTGATTGTAATGAGTTAGTTCATGAATGAACCGAGACACTGGGTGGCAACAAAGCACATCTTGAGATATCTCAGACGGACCATTACTTATGGTATGAGGTATACATTCAGTGGTGGTTTATTTCTTCATGGGTATGCAGATGCTAACTGGTAAGGAAGCCCAATGGATTAGAAGATTACTTTCGGATACTGCTTCAGTTTAGGATCTTCTATGATCTCTTGGTCAAGACAGAAGAAAGGATCCATTGCATAGAGTACAAAAAAGGATGAGTAAATTGCAACAAGTTATGCTAGCAAGGAAGCAATATGAAAATTGGTTTCTGGGTTGAATTGTGACAAGATCAAGAAGAAGGTGATTCACTGTGATAATCAAAGTTGCAGAAAATTGATAGAGAACATGGTATTTCACGATAGGTCAAAACATATTGACATGAGGTACCACTACATCTGAGACTTGGTCCAGAGAAAAACTGTAAAGTTACAGTACATAGCCACGAGCGATCAGGTAGTTGATATCCTGACCAAGACTCTAACCTTGAGACAGTTTGTATAGCTGCGAGGCAAGTGTGGTGTGGCTAAGAATGACTCCCTCACTGAGAGGGAGTGTTAAATTTGGCAGCATAAAAAATTATTCTCCAATGAGAGGCCATATGGGCCACCCTAAGGCTAGCTAGGGAGATTTGGAGAATCAACCAGTCTTGTGAGGTATTGACAAAATCCTATGGGAACATACAACCTCTATGAGTCAAACCAAAAGTCATGCCAAACGAGATGCTATATGAGTCTAATGAAAAAGTTAGGGGGGGCATACAACCTCTGTGAGAATAGATAATCTAGTGAAAAAGTCAGGGAGAAGGTACAACCTCTGTGAGGATAGAAAAATTAGTGCAAAATTCAGGGGGGACCTACAACCTCTGTGAGCCTAGTCAAACCTTGTGAGCCATGAGAAAAAGTCAAGCATCTAGCAAAATTTAGGTTGAATATAAAATTCCTATGAGCTAGAAACAAACGATATTCCTAATATTTCAAATGATATAAATTTATTCATCTAGTGTGTTGGAACGTGTAACATTATCCACCATGAAGAGAATTTCAAATTGCCTTGTAAAGAGTTGAGCTGTAACTAAAGTCTTAATTCTAGTTCTATTTTCAAACTAAAGTGTAATGTTGAGTTGCAACTGAAGTATCAATTCTAGTTCTATTTTTGAACTAAAGTGTAATTGTTATCCACATTTTTGGTTATCAAGATGATAATATGATTATGTCATGATGATGGAAGATCAAACTCTTCATTAAGAACATTTTCCTGAAGAAGGTTACTCTTGTCATTTTCTCAAAATCATATTTTGAAAATAGTTCGCAGGCTGCATATATACTCTCCTGCGGGAATCCTTAATTCCCGCATGCTGAATTCAGCTTGACTGCGGACTTCCCGCACTGTGTCAATGGTTAGAGTGCGAACATATTTTTAAGAGAGAAAAATAGATAAGTTCTCGATTCTTCTAGAAGGAATCTTCTAGAAGGGTGAGTTGGAGTTCGAATGGTTGGAAAAATACTAATTTTCCAGATATCTTGGGATCATTCCCTATCCAAGTAACTAATCAATCTTCTCCTATATATTCAGGAGATTTCTTATGGAAAGGGTGAAGAAGAACAAGAAGAAGAAGCAAGCTAGCTAGAGATTGATTGGAGAACTTGTGCAAGACTGTATGAAGGATTGAAGATACAGCAGCAAGAGACAACAAGTAATCATATGTGGTTGAACTTCTTCATGCATGAGCAAGTGTGTGTGTCAGAGCTAGGAGCCATCGAAAGGAGATCTATGACATCAAGGCTCAGGTTGTATATTTCTCTTTCAATTAATGCAATACATGAATATGTCC
>ML814201.1:57142-77098 GCA_009831015.1 Picea engelmannii | reverse complement strand
GGAAATCATCCTCTATCTCTCCCATAACTAGGATTCATTGAATGAAACGATTACATTTCTTCATATCCTTGCATTCTTTGGGTCAGAGTCACACATCATGAGTTTCACTTCCGTTGCCTATGAGTAAAACAACAGCCATTTAAAAACTTCGCGTAATATTAAAATAGATCTAGTAACTCTTTTCTAGGGCTCGTTTTCACAAACATATAGCTAGGCTAGTGCTTTGGAGTAGGAAGAAAGACACACTCTCCAAAGCTCAAAAACACACAATAGTATCTTGAGAATAGGGAGTGTAAAATTCCATTGGCCGCATATTGTCCTGGGAAGCCCTTCTAACACAAGGGTCAAGCATTAGGTCTCATTAGTGTTGGCAGAGATACTAACCTGCTATGTTGACATCTGTGTAGAGATTGCACGTATTACGGGGGTCACTCTGAGGTATACCCACAATTATGAGTGGAAGCCTTTGAGTTGATTTCGGGCTCGATACCATGCCCTTGCGTGTGGATCGGACTGATGACTGTTTCCCCAGGCAGTACTATTGTCTGTGGTAACCTTAGTGGCCTTTCTCTCTAGGTACTTACCCAAGGTGACTGTGAAGGGGAAAGTCTTCACGGTACCTGGAATCGACGTTGACCAAACTCACTCGGGCTCCTTGGAGGGTATACCCACGATTATGTGTGGGAGCTTGCACCAGGGTGTAAGTCTGTTAAGAAGGTCATCAACGTAACTTTTCCACCTTAGCCCCGCCCCTTCTCATCTCGTTGTTGCGACGTTGGATTTCATCACCAACTAGTGGCTTCGGAATTAGAAGGTTTTGTTTGCTTGGTGATTGCTTCTAGATTTTGTTTACTAGAGTGTGTTGTTTGTTTCTCGTAGTTGACCATAGGGTTTTCGTTGGGGAATTTGCTACTTGTTTACAATTTCTCCTCCACGACGTTCGCATAGGATGCAAGGTTTGTCTCCGGAACATCCGGAAGCTTCCGAACCTTTGCACACAGCAACACCTGAGGGTACTCCTGAGGACTGTCCTCATCCGGGTGAAATCCCTCTTGTGACTTTAACACACATGGACGTAAGTGACGTCTCGGAAGTCTTTACACCACGTCCACAAGTAGACCCTACTGATCCTCTTGCTGAGTTTCGAGTTCACAATACTATAGAGGATTATCGCATTCGTCGTGGTGAAAGACCTTCTGGACGATTTCATCTTTCTGGTGATGATCTTCCTCCTCCTGAATCAATCGCGGGTAAACAGTAATGTTGAGTTGTAACTGAATTCTCAAGTCTACTTCTATTTTCGAAGTAAAATGTAATGCTGAGTTGCAACTGAAGTCTCAAGTCTAGTTCTATTTTCGAACTAAAGTGTAATGTTGAGTTGTAACTGAAGTCTCAAGTCTATTTCTATTTCCGAACTAAAGTATACTAGTCTCAAGTCTAGTTCTATTTTCGAACTAAAGTGTAATGCTAAGTTGTAACTAAAGTCTCAAGTATAGCTCTATTTTCGAACTAAAGTATACCAGTCTCAAGTCTAGTTCTATTTTCAAACTAAAGTGTAATGCTGAGTTGTAACTGAAGTCTCAAGTCTAGTTCTATTTTCAAACTAATGTGTACCAGTCTCAAGTCTAGTTATAAGTTCGAACTAAAGTATAAAGCTGAGTTATGATCAGATCATGCAAACAAGTTACTATTTCGAGTCTCTCCTCTTCTCATTCTCAGCCTATATAAGTAGAGGTCGACCTTTCTCTTCAACACAGTTTTGAAATGCAGGTTAAGAGTGAATCAATAGAGGCACATATCAGTGATAAAGAGGCAACATACCGAAGTCACATATTAGTGTTTTATATCAACAATAGAGGCATCATATCAGAGGAGTATTTCAACAAAGTCTCTTAGGTATTTGTCAGGTTAGAGTCATCTTGGAAATCTCTTTAAGAGCAGAACATTCAGTGTGGATATTTGTAAGTGATCTTACATTATTAATGAAATAAAGGAATATCATTTGTTGGGGTTTTTCACCCTGTACAGGGTTTCCATAAGGTATATGCGTGCATGCTTACTTATCTACATAGTTATTACAATTCGATTATGATTTGGTATTGTTGAAGTGTATTAAGCTAGAATCAAAGTGTTGAAGAAAATAAAAGAATTAGTTCACATAAGAAATCAAGATCCTAATTTGACATGGTATCAGAGCTTAGGGTGTGTTAAATGTGTTGAAGTGCAGCAATAGGTACATATAGATCCAAGCTATCTTGATTAATTTTCCAGTGTGAAGTCCATGGCATACTCCATTTCAATCAAGGTCGAGGATAGGCTCAAAGGAGCTACCAACTTCAATGTGTGGAAGCTCTAGATAACAAATATCTTGCAAGATCATGATCTTGAGGAGTATGTTACCATAGTGGTGGAGGAACCCACGAATAATTCAAGAAGAGCAGCATTTAGGAGGAATCAAGAAAAGTCTAAGAGAATAATCTTTGACTCAGTCAAAGACAGTAAAATTCCAGCAATGACTTCGTTAATGACTACCAAGGAGTGTATAGATACCTTGGTGAATCTATATGAGAAACATGCTCCAAGTCGAAAGAGGACACTTAAGCACAAGATTAAGTATGTGAATATGGAGAAAGGTGAATATGTGGAATTTTTCTGTTCCAGCAATGCCCAGATTAGAGATCAACTTTTGGTCACAGGGGTGACAGTGGACGATGATGATTTAGTGCAGGCCATTTTTTACGGTATTCCTTCTTCAACGGAGACCTTCTTATATAGAGTAAGTGGGAGACAGATCCATCCCATGTTTGAGAGGTTATGTCGGGATTTCCTCCAGGAGGAGAGTCGCACAACTATCAGGAGTGCGCCAACGAAAGAAGAGCACTCAACTTTACCATCAAGATTCAAGGGAAAGAAGAAAGGCACTTTCTAGAAAGGCTCTCAAAGGAATCCAAACACCAAAGGTACATTCAAAGGAAAGAATATTAATACATCTAAGATTACATGCTTTAGTTGTAGTAAGTTGGGTAATTTTGCTAAAGATTGTTGGTTTAGAAAGAAATATCCAAGTAAAGGGAAACATCATGCCTCAACTGCTAAGAATGATGAATCYAAAATAAATATGAAAAGTCCTTCTAATGAGAAAGAAAATTGAAAACAATATTACTTGGTTTCTTCCTTATCCAGTTCAATTTGCACGGGACCAAAAAATTGGTTAGTAGAYAGTGGTGCATCAAAGCACATGATAGGTTACAAGGAGATCCTCTCAGATTTAGAGACAAAATATTTTGCAAAGCATGTTGAGCTTGGGGATGAAAAATGTTACAAGATAGAGGGAGTAGGCTCTATCTCCTTCATATTGGAATCTAGAGCTAGACTTCATGTTGATGAAGTATTAGATGTTCGAGGGCTCAAGAAGAATCTACTATCATTTGCAACCCTTGAGGACAATGGATATTGGGTGATCTTCAAGGACATGAAGGCATTTCTATGTGATAAAGGTAGCCACTTAAGTACAACAGAACCCATTGGAAATCGCAATGGAGGATTGCACGTCGTGTCATGACATTCAGT
Organism: Picea engelmannii; assembly: GCA_009831015.1. Classification (NCBI taxonomy): domain Eukaryota; kingdom Viridiplantae; phylum Streptophyta; class Pinopsida; order Pinales; family Pinaceae; genus Picea; species Picea engelmannii. The sequence goes on along the minus strand of ML814201.1, from coordinate 73,528 downwards.
TCAGGCATTGGCTCATGATGCGACTAGCTCCAGTGAGTTGTGGCATAGAAGACTTGGACATATTCATTACAAATCTCTTCTAGATCTAGAGAACATGGTATGTGGCATGTGCTCTATTTTTGTTGGTAAAAATGAAATTTGTAAGGGATGCATGCTAGGTAAAAGTATAAAGGAAGCATTTCCTAGTAGTGACAACAGAGCTCAGGGCATCTTAGATCTAGTTCATTATGATGTATGTGGTCCCATGTTATCTTCCTCACTCAGTGGTTGTTTTTATTATGTCATTTTTATTGATGATTACTCAAGAAAATGTTGGATATATTTTCTTAAATCGAAAAGTGACACATTTGATAAATTCAAAGAGTATAAAGCCTTTATTGAAAAGAACACGGGGAAGCACATCAGAATCCTTAGAATGGACAATGGAGAAGAGTTTGAATTCGTTCATTTTGAGGATTTCTACAAGTCATCGGGAATCAAGAGACAATTGACTATGCCATATAACCCTCAAAAAAGTAGATTTGCTGAGAGGAAAAATAAGACAATTTGTGAGGCAACGAAAGCAATGATGTTTGACTAGGATCTGCCAAATTCTTTATGGGAAAAAGCTACCTCCACTGTTGTGTATATTCAGAACAGTTGTTCACATGCTATCTTGAAGGACAAGACTCCTAAAGAGGTCTTCGCAGGGATCAAACTTGAAGTAGGACATCGAAGGATATTTGGGTGTCCTGTGTATATTCATGTCCCTAAGGAAAAGAGGAAAAATATGGAACCCTAAGGAAAGAAAGGGGTTTTTTTGGGGTACAGTGAGAACTCCAAGGCTTACATGATTTATGTACTAGGTAAGAGGGAAATAGAGGTAAGAAGATATGTGAATTTACATGTGGAAGCCACATTTAAGAAATCCATAGAGCTTCAGTAGGAATTAGAAGCAGTTCAGCCAGCTTCACCCTCTTCTGAAAATGAAGAGTCAGATGATTAGAGGGAGGAACCTCATGAAGGGCCAAGTAATGAGCCATTATAACCTACTGAAGTGTTAGAAATAAATCTTTAAGAAACTCCAGCCAAAAGGAAGCCAGGGTGGCTTAAATAAATAGTGTAGGAAGCAGAAAGGATAGTTGTTCCCAAAGGAACTTTCAGGGAAAGGAAGAGGTCTCATAGGTTTGGAGGGTATGTTACACTGATGAGCGACATTAGTGATCGCATACCTTCTTCATTTGAAGAATAAGATAAATTACAAGTATGGAAGGATGTCATGCTTGAGGAATATAGGTCTATTATAAAGAACAATGTTTGGGGCATTGTGCTGAGGCCAAAAGAAAAATCAGTGGTTTCTTCCAAATGGATCTATAAGATCAAACATGCATCTGATGGAAGTGTGGAAAAGTTCAAAGAAATATTTGTATCCAGAGGCTTCACTCATAAAGAAGTCATCGACTATGAAGAGACTTTTGTTGTTGTAGCTAGGTATACATCAATTCGAACTATTCTTTCTTTATCTCTCGTTCTTGGTTGGAAGCTACATCATATGGATGTAAAACCAACATTCTTGAAGGGAAATATTGAACATGAGGTCTTTGTGGAACAACCAGATGGTTTTGTACTACATAAAAAAGGCACTCATGTATGCAATCTAAGGAAGGCCTTGTATGATCTTAAGCAGGCTCCCAAATTTTGGTATGATAGGATTGATGGCTTTATTAAAAGCCCGAGATTTCAAAAAAGTGATGTTGATACAAATATGTACTTCAAGGTAAGAGGTAACCAACATGTTATACTAATCCTGTATGTTTATGATATCTTTCTAACAAGAGATGAAGGGCTAATATCCTAGTGTAAGAGGGAGATAACCTCTGAATTCAAGATGAAAGACTTAGGCTTGATGCATTACATCCTAGGATTGGAAGTATGGCAAAGAAAGGGTGATATATTTATGGCACAAGGAAAATACACAATGGATGTACTAAAGAGGTTTGGTATGATGGATTGAAAATCCATGTCTTCTTCGACGATTACCAACCTAAGGAAGCTACATGATTCTGATACAGGTTCAGATTTGGTTGATCCCACCATGTATAGGAAGTTGATTGGATCATTTATGTACATGATCCACACTAGGCCAGATATATTCTATCCAGTGATTACAATGAGTCAGTTCATGACCGAACCGAGATAGAGACATTGGGTGGCAACAAAGCACATCTTGATATACCTTAGAGGGACCATTACTTATGGTCTGAGATACACATTCATTGGTGGTTTATTTCTTCATGGGTATGCAGATGATGATTGGGCAGGAAGCCCAATGGATCGGAAGAGTACTTCCGGATATTACTTCAGTTTAGGATCCATTGTGATCTCTTGGTCAATTCGAAAGCTGGGATCCATTGCACAGATTACAACAAAGACTTAGTACATTGCAACAAGTGATGCTAGCAAGGAAGCAGTATGAAAATTGGTTTATGGGTTGTTTGGTGACAAGCTCAAGATGATGGTGGTTCATTATGATAATCAAAGTTGCATAAAATTCATAGAGAACCCGATATTTCAGGATGGTCAAAATATATTGACATGAGGTACCACTACATATGAGACTTGGTCTAGAGAAAAACTGTAAAGTTACAGTACATAGCCACGAGCGAGTAGGTAGTTGATATCCTGACCAAGCCTATGACCTCGAGACAGTTTGTGCAACTGAGAGGCAAGATTGGTGTGGCTGAGAATGACTCCCTCGTTGAAAGGAAGTGTTAAATTTGGTAGAATCGACAATCATTCTCAAATGAGAGGCCATATGGGACAACCTGAGGCTAGCTAGGGGGATTTGGAGAATCAACCAGTCTTGTGAGGTATTGAAAAAATATCGGGGGAATGTACAACCTCTATGAGCATAGACAGACTAGTGCAAAATTCAGGGGGAACCTACAACCTCTGTGAGCCTAGTCAAACCTTGTGAACCATGAGAAATGTTCAAGGCATCTAACAAAAGTTAGGTTGAATATAAAATTCCTATGAGATAGAAAAAAATGATATTCCTAATATTTCAATTGATATAAATGTATTGACCTAGTGCGTTGGAACGTGTAACATTATCCACCATCAAGAGAATTTCAAATTGCCTTGTAAAGAGTTGAGTTGTAACTGAAGTCTTAAGTCTAGTTCTATTTTTAAACTAAAGTGTAATGTTGAGTTGCAACTGAAGTATCAAGTCTAGTTCTATTTTTGAACTAAAGTGTAATGTTGAGTTGTAACTGAAGTCTTAAGTCTAGTTCTGTTTTCGAACTAAAGTGTAATGCTGAGTTGCAACTGAAGTCTCAACTCTAGTTCTATTTTCGAACTAAAGTGTAATGCTGAGTTGTAACTGAATTCTTAAGTCTAGTTCTATTTTTGAACTAAAGTGTAATGTTGAGTTGCAACTGAAGTCTCAAGTCTAGTTCTATTTTCGAACTAAAGTGTAATTCCGAGTTGTAACTAAAGTCTCAAGTCTTGTTCTATATTCGAACTAAAGTATACTAGTCTCAAGTCTAGTTCTATTTTCGAACTAAAGTGTAATGATGAGTTGTAACTGAAGTCTCAAGTCTAGCTCTATTTTTGAACTAAAGTATACCAGTCTCAAGTCTAGTTCTAAGTTTGAACTAAAGTGTGAAGCTGAGTTATGATCAAAGCATGCAAACAAGTTACTATTTTGGGTCTCTCCTCTTCTCGTCCTCAACCTATATAAGAAGAGGTCGACCCCTCTCTTCAACATAATTTTGAAATGTAGGTTAAGAGTGAATCAATAGAGGCACATATCAATGATAAAGAGGTAGCATACCGAAGTCACATATTAGTGTTGTATATCAACAATAGAGGCATCATATAATAGGCGTATTTCAACAAAGTCTCTTAGGTGTTTGTCAGGTCAGAGTCATTTTGGAAATCTCTTTAAGAGCATAACATTCATTGTGGATATTTGTAAGTGATCTTACATTATTAATGCAATAAAGGAATATTGTTTGTTGGGGTTTTTCGCCCTGTACAAGGTTTCCACAGGGTATATGTGTGCATTCTTACTTATCTACATAGTTATTGCAATTCGATTATGATTTGTTATTCTTGAAGTGTATTAATCTGGAATAAAAGTGTTGAAGAAAATAAAAGAATTAGTTCACATAAGAAATCAAGCTCATAATTTAACATGGTATTAGAGCTTAGGGTGTGTTAAACGTGTTGAAGTGAAACAACATGTACACACAGATCCAAGATAGCTTGATTAAGTTTCCAGTGTGAATTCCATGGCATACTCCATTTCAATCAGGGCCGAGGATAGGCTTGAAGGAGCTACCAACTTCAATGTGTGGAAGCTCCAAATAACAAATATCTTGCAAGACCATGATCTTGAGGAGTATGTTATAACAATGGCGGAGGAACCCACGAATAATGCAAGAAGAGCGACGTTCAGGAGGAATCAAGAAAAGACCAAGAGAATCATCTTTGACTCAGTCAAAGACAGTAAAATTCCAGCAATGACTTCATTAATGACTGCTAAGGAGTGTATGGATACCTTGGTGAATCTGTATGAGAAACATGCTCCAAGTCAAAAGAGGACACTTAAGCACAAGATTAAGTATGTGAAGATGGAGAAAGGTGAATTTGTGGAATTTTTCTATTCCAGGATACCCCAGATCAGAGATCAACTTTTGGTCACAGGGGTGACAGTGGACGATGATGATTTAGTGCAGGCCATTTGTGATGGTCTTCCTTCTTCAAGGGAGACATTATTATCCAGTGTAAGTGGGAGAGAGATTTAGCCCATGTTTGAGAGGTTATGTCATGATTTCCTCCAGGAGGAGAGTCCCACAGCTATCATGAGCGATCCAACGAAAGAAGAGCACTCAAATTTACCATCAAGATTCAAGGGAAAGAAGAAAGGCACTTTCCAGAAAGGCTCCCAGAGGAATACAAACACCAATGGTACATTCAAAGGAAAGAATATTAATACATCTAAGATTAAATTCTTTAGTTGTAGTAAGTTGGGTAATTTTGCTAAAGATTGTTGTTTTAGAAAGAAATATCCAAGTACAGGGAAAGATCATGCCTCAACTGCTGAAGATGATGAATCCAAAAGAAATTCGAAAAGTTCTTCTATTGAGAGAAAAATTAGAAAACAATATTACTTGGTTTCTACCTTATACAGTTCAATTTGCACGGGGCCAAAAAATTGGTTAGTAGAGAGTGGTGCATCAAAGAAAGTGATAGATTACAAGGACATCCTCTCAGAATTAGAGACAAAATATTTTGCCGAGCATGTTGAGCTTGGGGATAAAAAATTTTACAAGATAGAGGGAGTAGGCTCTATCTCCTTCATATTGGAATCTAGGGATAGAATTCATGTTGATGAAGTATTATATGTTCGTAGGCTCAAGAAGAATCTACTATCAGTTGCAACCCTCGAGGACAAGGGATATTGGGTGATCTTCAAGGACAGGAAGGCACTACTATGGGATAAAGGTATCCACTTAAGTACAACAAAACCCATTAGAACTCACAGTGGAGGATTGTATGTCGTGTCATGACATTAAGTTCAGGAATTGGCTCATGATGAGACTAGCTCCAACAAGTTGTGGCACAAAAGACTTGGACATATTCATTACAAATCTCTTATACATCTTCAGAACATGGTATGTAGCATGCCCTCAGTTTATGTTAGTAAAAATGAAATTTGTAAGGGATGCATGCTAGGTAAAAGTATAAAGGAATCATTTCCTAGTAGTGACAATAGATCTCAGGGCATCTTAGATCTAGTTCATTATGATGTATGTGGTTCCATGTCATATCCCTCACTCAGTGGTTGTTTGTATTATGTCATCTTTATTGATGATTACTCAAGAATATGTTGGATATATTTTCTTAAATCTAAAAGTGACACATTTGATAAATTCAAAGAGTATAAAGCCTTTATTGAAAAGAAGACAGAGAAACACATCAAAATCCTTAGAACGGACAATGGAGAAGAGTTTGAATCCCTTCAGTTTGAGGATTTATACAAGTCATCGGGAATCAAGAGACAATTGACTGTGCCATATAACCCTCAACAAAACAGAGTTGCTGAGAGGAAAAATAGGACAATTTGTGAGGCAGCGAAATCAATGATGTTTGACTAGGATCTGCCAAATGCTTTATGGGAAAAATCTACCTCCATTGTCGTGTATATTCAGAACAGGTGTCCACATGATATCTTGAAGGACAAGACTTCTGAAGAGGTATTCTCAGGGATCAAACCTAAAGTAGGGCATCTAAGGATATTTAGGTGTCCTATGTATATTCATGTCCCCAAGGAAAAGAGGTAAAATATGGAACCCTCAGGCAAGAAAGGGGTTTTTGTGGGGTAGAGTAAGAACTCCAAGGCTTACATGATTTATGTACCAGGTCAGAGGGAAATAGAGGTAATAAGAGATGTGACTTTCCATGAGGAAGCCAGATTTAAGAAATCCAGAGAGCTTCAGTAGGAATCAGAAACAGTTCATCCAGCTTCACCCTCTTCTGAAAATGAAGAGTCATATGATTAGAGGGAGGAACCTCGTTAAGGGCCAAGTAATGAACCCTTATAACCTGCTGAAGTGTTAGAAATAAATCTTTAAGAACCTCTAGCCAAAAGGAAGCCAGGGTGGCTTAAAGAAATAGTGTAGGAAGCAGAAAGGATAACTACTCCCAAAGGAAATTTCAGGGAAAGGAAGAGGCCTCATAGGTTTGGAGGCTATGTTACACTGATGAAAAACATTAGTGATGACGTACCTTCTTCATTGCAAGAAGAAGATAAATTACAAGTATGGAAGGATGCCATGCTTGAGGAATACATGTCTATTATAAAGAACAATGTTTGGGACATTGTGCTAAGGACAAAAGAAAAATTAGTGGTTTCTTCCAAATGGATCTATAAGATCAAACATGCAACTGATGGAAGTGTGGAAAAGTTCAAAGCAATATTTGTAGCCAGAGGCTTCACTCAGAAAGAAGGAATTGACTATGAAGAGACTTTTGATGCTATAGCCAGCTATACCTCCATTCGAACTATTGTTTCTTTAGCTCCTGTTCTTGGTTGGAAGCTACATCATATGGGTGTAAAAACAACATTATTGAAGGGAAAGATTGAAAAGGAGGTCTTTGTGGAACAACCAGATGGTTTTATGCTGCATAAAAAATGCACTCATGTATGCAATCTAAGGAAGGTATTGTATGGTCTTAAGCAGGCTCCCAGATTTTGGTATGACAGGATTGATGGCTTTATTAAAAGATCGATATTTCAGAAAAGTGATGTTGATACAAATATGTACTTCAAGGTAAGAGGTAACAAACATGTTATACTAATCGTGTATTTTTATGATATCTTTATAACAAGGGATGAAGGGCTAATAGCCTAGTGTAAGAGGTAGATAACCTCAGAATTCAAGATGAAAGACTTAGGCTTGATGCATTACTTCCTAGGATTGGAAGTATGGCAAAGACAGGGTGAGATATTTATGGCACAAGGAAAATACATAGTGGATTTAATAAATATGTTTTGTATGATGGCTTGCAAATACGTGTCTACTTCGATGATTACCAACCTAAGTAAGCTACATGATTCTGATACAAGTTCATATTTGGTTGATCCCACCATGTATAGGCAATTGATTGGATCATTGATGTACATGATCCACACTAGGCCAGATATATGCCATGCAATGATTACAATGAGTCAGTTCATGACTGAATTGAGATAGAGACACTAGGTGGCAACAAAGCACATCTTCATATATCTTAGAGGGACCATTACTTATGGTCTGTGATATACATTCATTGGTGGTTTATTTCTTCATGGGTATGTAGATGATGATTGGGCAGGAATCCTAATGGATCGGAAGAGTACTTCCAGATACTGCTTCAGTTTAGGATCCACTGTGATCTCTTGGTCAAGCTGGAAGCAGGGATCCATTGCATAGAGTACAACAGAGGTTGAGTACATTGCAACAAGTGATGCTATCAAGGAAGAAATATGAAAATTGGTTTATGGGTTGTTTGGTGACAAGCTCAAGACGATGGTGGTTCATTGTGATAATCAAAGTTGCATAAAATTCACAGAGAACTCGATATTTCATGGCAGGTAAAAATATATTGACATGAGGTACCACTACATCTGAGACTTGGTCCATAGAAAAACTGTAAAGTTACAATACATAGCCACAAGCGAGCAGGTAGCTGATATCYTGACCAAGCCTCTGACCTCAAGACAATTTGTGCAACTGAGAGGAAAGCCTGGTGTGGATGAGAATGACTACCTCRTTGAAAGGGAGTGTTAAATTTGGTAGCATCGACAGTCATTCTCAAATGAGAGGCTATATGGGACAACCTGAGGCTAGCCAGGGAGATTTGGAGAATCAACCAGTCTTGTGAGGTATTGAAAAAATCCTGGGGGAACGTACAACCTGTGTGAGTCAAACCAAAATTCATCACAAACGAGATGCTATGTGAGTCTAATGCAAAATTCATGGGGAACATACAACCTCTGTGAGCCTATTCAAACCTTGTGAGCCATGAGAAAAGTTCAAGACATTTAACAAAAGTTAGGTTGAATATAAAATTCCTATGAGATAGAAAAAAAAGATATTCCTAATATTTCAAATGATATAAATGTATTGACCTAGTGCGTTGGAACGTGTAACATTATCCACCATGAAGAGAATTTCAAATTGCCTTGTAAAGAGTTGAGTTGTAACTAAAGTCTTAAGTCTAGTTCTATTTTCGAACTAAAGTGTAATGTTGAGTTGTAACTGAAGTCTTAAGTCTAGTTCTATTTTCGAACTAAAGTGTAATGTTGAGTTGCAATTGAAGTCTCAAGTCTAGTTCTATTTTCGAACTAAAGTGTAATGTTGAGTTGTAACTGAAGTCTCAAGTCTATTTCTATTTTCAATCTTAAGTATACCAGTCTCTGGTCTAGTTCTATTTTCGAACTAAAGTTTAATGATGAGTTGTAATTGAAGTCTCAATTCTAGTTCTATTTTCGAACAAAAGTATACCAGTCTCAAGTCTAGTTCTATTTTTGAATTGAAGTGTAATGTTGAGTTGTAATTGAAGTCTCAAGTCTAGTTCTATTTTCAAACTAAAGCATACCAATCTCAAGTCTAGTTCTAAGTTCGAACTAAAGTATGACGTTGAATTATGATCAAAGCATGCAAACAAGTTACTATTTCGAGTCTCTCCTCTTCTCCTCTTCAACTTATATAAGCAAAGGTCGACCCCTCTCTTCAACACAGTTTTGATATACAAGTTAAGGGTGAAGCAATAGAGGCACATATGAATGATAAAGAGGCAACATACCAAAGTGGCATATTAGTGTTGTATATCAACAATAGGGGTAGCATATCAGAGGTTTATTTCAATAAAGTATCTTAGGTCTTTATTAGGTCAGAGCCATCTTGGAAAGCTCCTTAAGAGAAGAAAATTCAATGTGGATATTTGTAAGTGATCTTACATTATTAATGCAATAAAGAAATATCGTTTGTTGGGGTTTTTCTCCCTGTATAGGGTTTCCCCAGGGTATATATGTGCATGCTCACTTATCTACATAGTTATTGAAATTCGATTATGAGTTGGTATTGTTGAAGTGTATTAAGTTGGAATCAAAGTGTTGAAGAAAATAAAAAAAATAAGCTGCATAAGAAATCAAGCTCATAATTTAACATGGTATCAGAGTTGTAATGATCCCAAGCCATTATGCAAGGATCATCACTGTTTTGGTGTCTTTTTAAAACTTTTTCTGAGTGAGGTATTTCATCAAACACTTTGTTGATCTACCTTTTATATGTGTTTATATGTGTGTATGCATCAAATAATAGAAAGAGATAACCATGGAACATACCTCAACCATATGCAATAATATAGACAAGCCAAAACATCTCCATTCTTCTTTATTCATAAAATAGAGAAACCTGCTACAATGAAGATGCCAATCTGGAATGCTCAACAGATGGCCAAGAAGATAGACAATAGATAAGAGCTGCTACAAAATGCTCCCGCTAATACAAAATATGCCTCCAAAGGCTGAATGAGAAATGAATATCAATACAAGAAGATCTGAATGCCAAACTCTCCAGCTGAAGAATGCCACACTCCAATAGAAGGCTGAAACCCTCAATAATTAGGCCCTACTGCCAAAAGTGTCCAATCCCCCTAATAAATATGCCAAATGATAGATCGGATGATGGTAAGAACAACCCAGGTGACCGAATCTCCAAGATCCCTCTCAATCTCTATAGATCTGAAATCCCCCACTGAATGGTGCACCCACTGGATGACTGAAACCCTAGATAATTTGGCCCTGCTGCCAAAAGTGTCCAATAACCCTAATAAATATGCCAAATAATAGACCGGGTGATGGTAAGAACAACCTAGGTGACCGAATCTCCAGGATCCCTCTCAATCTCTGTAGATCTGAAATCCCCCACTGAATGGTGTGCCTCACTGGATGACTAAAACCCTAGATAATTCGGCCCTACTGAAGGAGGCCTCCAAATGCTTTGAAACTCTCCAGAAATATAGATCAGTAAACTGCAAGTCACTAGGTAAAGTCTCAGGGTCAGATCTGAAGTGTAACCCCTCCAAACAGACTAGATCTTGATCTCAAAAACGCCCTCCTTCTCTTCAATTCGCCCCACTGCTCAAGAAATAATCTGAGCCATAAAACTATCTCAGAAAGAACTAGATTTGATGTCCAAGGCTCTGCAATGAAAACCCAAGTGATAGAATCCTCAACGGCCCTTCCAATCTCCTACAACAAATCTCTCTCCAAAGATGGTGCACCCCTCTTGCTCAAATCCCTCAACTGGTGCGCCCTCTCTCTATCTGCACATGAAACTGATGTAGAATCCTCCTACAACTGAGTAGATATGGAACTAGAATGGTGTGGGAGAGTATTGCATCTTTGATACCAAGCTTGGGACAAGCTAGGTGGAATCTTTCACCACCGAATCGTCCTCTAGGGTTTGTTAAGTCAAAACCCTCAAAACCCCCAAGAGATGGGCTCACTAGCTAAAGCCAGATATCAAACTGATAAACATACATGAATGAATGAGAAGAGGCCCTTGCCTTTCCTTTATACTTTTTGGCTCACCTTGTCCCTCCAAATTGACTTTCATTTTATTAATATTTAATTAATTAATTAAATCACTTTAATTAATTAATTAACCTTTTTACCTTTGAAAAGCTCCTTATCTCTCCTTGTGGCTTCCATGGCCACTGAAAGTCACTTCTAAACATCCCATCCTATAGTGTTTCTCCTCCCAATTCCAGTGAGCTATTACAGTGAGAGGTTCCTCCAATTAATGTGCCCAAAATGCCCTCTTCAGTGATTTTAATTAACTTATAGCTCAAAATAGTCAAAATCATGGAAATTGTCAGAATGGAATGAAACCAAATCCAACTTGTGCAGAATGGATCATGATGATGGAATATTATGATAAATTTCAACTGGACCCTGCAATGCCTCTCAAATACCCCTGTATTCGCTATAACATCCATCTGGCTACTCTGGTCATCATAAGTCTCTGCCCTGTGATGATGTCCCAAAGTGGGGACATTACAGTCCTCCCTGCTAGAAAATTGCTTGTCCTCAAGCAATAGCCAAATCCACTCAACTAAAATGCTAGGATCCCATGTCCACCTATGGAATACATAGTAGAGCCCCTCGAAAGACGAACAATAGTGCACTCCACCCCCTGGATCCCATATCAGGAAATGAACTGCAATACTTTGCGAAGCATAGTCCTGAAAGATATCAACCCTGTGAACCTCCTGCATATGACACATGGCCTCATATCGGAATGAGTCCATCCTCCAAATCTCTACCAAGATCCACATGGCCTCCATCAACTGCACATGTTGATGCCAGAATGAGGTACTACAAGACCTCTGTGAGACACCCTCAAGCACTGTTCTCCCCTCAACACTGAAGATAAATGGAAAGTTAGAACAACCTTCCCCTACAATGGTCCACTCTCCTCTGTTAGTCAATGAACTTCTCAATCCTGCAATCCTTGTGTCCCATGCTAACCTCTATCGAAGATCACCATGTTGGCCCTGCACTACTCTGACCATGACTGTCTGCCCTCTGCATACATTTTGAATCCTCCTCTCCTGGGTCCTCAAACTGAAATACCTGTGACCACCGAACCTGTTGTCCAAAAATGGTATATGTATAGGAATCTTTGTAGAAGTACCTATCCAAACATCTCCATGCCCTATCATGATGATCAAGTGGAAGGAAAGGTCTCGCCCCATATAACAAGTACCTGCAAACCCACTCCAAACCAAACCAAGGTGGAGTGTATGGCTCTCTAGTGCAACTTGGGTCAACATGAACATTGTGCTAACAAAATGGAATCCTGGGTCCCATGAAAAACCTGGAAGTTTATCACTTCCAATCTCCTCTAACTGCTCCTGTGCTGGGCTGATCACTGTCGAAAGCCCACTACACTCATCTATCATCACCAAGTCTATGATGATCACCATCACACAACAAGTCTCAACTGTCTGTCTAACACGGTCCACCTCTGACCTGCTATATGCTGTAAAAGTACTCATGTCATATAGTCTCGGCCTACTCACTCTCCATGCTCCCAGCCATGGCCTATCCCTCCTCATGCTACTGTCTATGATTAAAGTGTCAGGACAGTCTAATAGAAACATCTGCAACTGATTGTAGGACTGGGAGGTGTCACATGCTTTGGTCAATCCCAATTATTCGACCATAAGCTCGTCCATCAGTATCCATGAAAGATGCTCTCATGTGGTCATCACCGAGTCCCAACCATCCAGTACAACTAGAAGTAACCCCTACGACTGCTGGTCAACCAACCTCCATCTCTAATCTACCATGCAACTATTGAAATGGTAAAGGTGATCTCCCACAACTATGTGTTGCTGTAGAGGAGTGACATCTACATACTCCCCTGAGTGTGTCTCCTCTCTGAAAGGCACTATACCCCTCTGAATGCCACCATACAGATCGACATCTCTCTGTGAGCTATCACTCATCATGGTATGCTCCGGCATACTCATGTCATCTCCCACAAACTCATGTTGCATCACAGATCCTGGGCGTACAGCTGAATCAATCTCTATATGGAGATCAACCACTCCCAAGACATAAATGGAAGAGTCCCCCATTGACTGGTGCTCCTCTGCTAGATCATCAACATCCTATGTCAATGTGACTGACTAATACATCCGACTGTCCACTAAGACAGATGAAGTGGATCTCTGACGAATCTCCTCAAGAGACCCATCTGATATAGACTCTGATTCTTGAAGGGAAGTCTGTGTGCCTCTCAAGAATCCTTGAGTTCTCTCCAACTCCCGAGTGAGTCGGTCTACCTCCAACTCTTTCCCCCTCAGGGCCCTATGATACAACTCGCCAATCCCCAGTAGATAGTCTCTGTCTGTCAACAACTATTGGTAGTCAGTCCTCATCATAGACACTCTCTCCCGAAGAGTGTGAAAATCATCCATGGAAAATCCTCCATTTGAGCTATCCTGTGCCACTGATGCTCTCCTACTATAATCTACCATCACTGCATGCATGTCATCAATTTGTCTAGTGGCTGCCCTGATCATAGCCTCACTAACTCCCAACTATGCTGCTAAGTGGTGTGAATCTTGATCATAGTCATGCTGGGGTACCCCCTCATGCCTCTCACTGCTAGTGCCATCACTAACAATACTCTATGCAGAAGATAAAGTGATGAAATGCCTGTTGTCTACTGTGCCACTAGGTACTCCTATATGCCACTGCATCCCATCACTAGATGCCATCTCCCCCTGACTCACTCTGTATCCTGTATGAGCAGTTGTATCCTCCTGTGCACTCAACCTGCTACTATCATCTATGCCTGGATCCCATATAGTTGTATCTAGACACGTGCTATCATCATCCTGACTGCCAAAGAGTGCATCCTCATCCATGCAATCTGATCCTGGAAGTAAGTGCTCCATCAACCTGTCAACCTCTGTAATCTGCTCAACTAATGGAGTCTCTAATAACTGTGACTCAATCTCCTCTAGTCGATCTGTATGTGTAAGGTCCCCTGCCTGTACTCCCCGTATCTCCTCCTGTATTTGTGGGTCTACCTGTCCATGGTGTGCATCCCTCACACTAAGCTCATCCATCATACCTTTCATGCCACTGATCTCCTCATGTGACGTGGCTATCATGGGTGTCTGAACAAGTGATAGATGTGCCACGGCCCCCATAGGAAGCTCATCATCTCTAGGTGATAACACGTGTGACTCCTCACTAGTGTCACCAAACTGTTGAGGTGTAAGGTCATCAATGGTATGTGATATGTCTGTTGAGACACTGGTGCTATCATCCTATCCATCCAACTACCTATCCACTACACAAGGGCTATCCTCCTCCTCAAGCATGCAAGAACCACTAGCCTCTGTGCAAGAGTCATCATCACTATCCTCTGAGGTAGAGTCACTATCACTAGCCTCTGTGCAAGAGACACTATCATCATCGGACTGCCCCAGATAAGCCTCAATCGATCCATCCTCACATGCCTCATCATCACTGTCCTCTCGTACCTCAACAATATGCTTCTTACCCTTACCCCTACACCTATGATCAAGTTCCCAAGGCACCTTGCAACTGTAGAAACATTGTGTGGTCCTACTGGGTGTGGGGTTTCTCTATTTTTCCCTCCTAGTGGGCGTGGTATTCCACCCAAAGGCTGCTCTAATTTCCTCAATTTCCTTGAGCCCACCTGCAATCTTCTTTTTGATCCAACTAGGACTTTTATAGGATAGGAACCATTGAAATGTTATGAGCCCTTTGAAATTATTGATGGTTTTATATTCCCTTTCACACTCCTCAATCCTAATAAGAATATCCATCTCTCTGTATAGAAGACTCCTCTATGGCTCTGCATGCATGTGTTAACTCCCACTGGCTGGCAAGAATCTAAGCTCTGATACCACTGTAATGATCCCAAGCCATTATGCAAGGATCATCACTGTTTTGGTGTCTTTTTAAAACTTTTTCTGACAGAGGTATTTCGTCAAACACTTTGTTGATCTACCTTTTAGATGTGTTTATATGTGTGTATGTAGCAAATAATAGAAAGAGATAACCATGGAACATACCTCAACCATATGCAATAAGATAGACAAGCCAAAACATATCCATTCTTCTTTATTCATAAAATAGAGAAACCTGCTACAATGAAGATGTCGATCTGGAATGCTCAATAGATGGCCAAGAAGATAGACAATAGATAAGAGCTGCTACAAAATGCTCCCGCTAATACAAAAGATGCCTCCAAAGGATGAATGAGAAATGAATATCAATACAAGCAGATCTGAATGCCAAACTCTCTAGCTGAAGAATGCCACACTCCAATAGAAGGCTAAAACCCTTAATAATTAGGCCCTACTGCCAAAAGTGTCCAATCCCCCTAATAAATATTCCAAATGATAGATCGGGTGATGGTAAGAACAACTTAGGTGACCGAATCTCCAAGATCCCTCTCAATCTCTATAGATCTGAAATCCCCCACTGAATGGTGCGCCCACTGGATGACTGAAACCCTAGATAATTCGGCCCTACTGCCAAAAGTGTCCAATCACCCTAATAAATATGCCAACTAATATATCGGGTGATGGTAAGAACAACCCAGGTGACCGAATCTCTAGGATCCCTCTCAATCTCTGTAGATCTGAAATCCCCCACTGAATGGTGTGCCTCACTAGATGACTAAAAACCCTAGATAATTCGGCCCTGCTGAAGGAGGCCTCCAAATGCTTTGAAAATATCCAGAAATATAGATCGGGACACTACAAGTCACTAGGTAAAGTCTCAGGGTCATATCTCAAGTGTAACCCCTCCAAACAGACTAGATCTGGATCTCAAAAACGCCCTCCTTCTCTTCAATTCACCCCACTGCTCAAGAAATAATCTGAGCCATAAAACTGTCTCAGAAATAACTAGATCTGATGTCCAAGGCTCTACAATGAAAACCCAAGTGATAGAATCCTCAACAGCCCTGCCAATCTCCTACAACAAATCTCTCTCCAAAGATGGTGCACCCCTCTTGCTCAAATCCCTCAACTGGTGCACCCTCTCTCTATCTGCACATGAAACTGATGTAGAATCCTCCTGCAACTGAGTATATATGGAACTAGAATGGTGTGGGAGAGTATTTCATCTCCGATACCAAGATTGGGACAAGCTAGGTGGAATCTTTCACCACTGAATCGTCCTCTAGGGTTTGTTAAGTCAAAACCCTCAAAACCCCCAAGAGATGGGCTCACTAGCTAAAGCCAGATATCAAACTGATAAACATACATGAATGAATGAGAAGAGGCCCTTGC
>ML814201.1:9929-44629 GCA_009831015.1 Picea engelmannii | reverse complement strand
CATCAAGGGAATCATATCAATCAATTACTTGGCATCAACCAATGACATCAATCAAACCAAACCATTTACATCAATGACATATGATCCAACAATCTCCCAAGTAATCAAACCATTGGCATCAATGACAACCATTGGCATCAATGACAACATGATCCAACATGTTAAGGGTGAAGCAATAGAGGCACATATCAATGATAAAGAGGCAACATACCAAAGCGACATATCAATGTTGTATATCAACAATAGAGGCAGCGTATTAGAGGTGTATTTCAGCAAAGTCTCTTAGGTCTTTTTCAAGTCAGAGTCATCTTGGAAATCTCTTTAAGAGCAGGACATTCATGGTGGATATTTGTAAGTGATATTACATTATTAATGCAATAAAGGAATATCGTTTGTTGGGGTTTTTCTCCATGTACATGGTTTCCCTAGGGTATATGTGTGCATGCTTACTTATCTACATAGTTATTTATATTCGATTATGATTTGGTATTGTTGAAGTGTATTAAGATGGAATCAAAGTGTTGAAGAAAATAAAAGAATTAATATGCATAAGAAATCAAGATCATAATTTAACACTATGATATCTTGGGCTAGTAGGAAACATAAGTCTATTGCACTCAACACTGTAGAGGTAGAGGATATTGCAACTTGTGATGCCTGTAGGGAAGTAGTATGGCTCTGTAAGATGGCTTTTGGACTATTTGACCAAGTTCTAGATTTGACCATGATATATTGTGATAATCAAAGTTGTGTGAAGCTTTTAGAGAACCTCGTGTTCCGTGACAAGTTGAATCACATTGAGAGAATGGAGAAGGGAGAAGTGAAGCTCTAGTACATCTCCACTGATGAGAAAATAACATATATTATGACGAAAGCCTTGTCCAAAGGGAACTTTGTATACTTCAGGGACAAGCTAGGGCTTGTGGAGATCACTCCCTTGGTTGAGAGGAAGTATTGATATTCTTGCATTGTGAATAGTAAATGTGTTGCTGGAATCACATTGTCTTTGTGGAGAATGGTCCAGGTTGGACAAATTGTTGATTTATCATGGACTGACATTTTCTACAGAAAATGGTCCAGGACTGACATTCTCTTGTGGAACAGATGGTGACCTCATCAAGATGAATGGTCCACTAACTTGGTTGAGAGGGAGTACTGATATTCTTGCATTGTGGATAGTCAATGTGTTGCTGGTATAACATTGTCTCTGTGGAGAATGGTCCAGGTTGGACACATTGTTGATTTATCATGGACTAACATTTTCTACAGAAAATGGTCCAGGACTGACATTCTCTTGTGGAATATATGGTGACCTCACCAAGATGGATTGTCCACCCCCTGTGGCACGAATGGTGATATGATTAGGGAGGTTGGTATAGGGATAAAATTATCATGTGGCACAGATGGTGACCTAATCAAGATGAAGGGTCCCCCCCCTATGGCACAAATGGTGACCTGATTAAGGAGGTTCATACATGAATGACATTCTCTTGTGGTACAAATGGTGACCTGATCAAGATGAATAGTACACCCCTTATGGCATGAATGGTGACCTGATAAGGGAGGTTGGTATAGGACTAGCATTTTCTCTATGTCACATATGGTTACCTAATTAGAGAAAGAGTTTCGGGAAAAACATTCTTCTATGGAACATGTAGTGACCTGATTAGAAGAATGGTCCCTGTAGCCCATGGCATGAATTTTAGCATCTAGAAGGACTGACATTCTTCATGTGGCATAGATGTCGATCTGATCAGGAAGAATGGTCCTTATAGTCATTGGACACTCCATTGAGTGTATGAGAACTACGAGACACTCAGTTGAGTGTGCAGGTCTGAGTACATTTAGCTAGTTTTTATGAATACCTCCCTAGTTAAAAGGGAGTGTTGAATTTTGTGTACCACTGGTAGCGACTGTGTGTCTCTGGAAAATAGATGTGTGCTACTACGGTGGTTGTGTACCACATGAAAAGACTGTGTGTCTCTGGACAATAGTTATTCTTCTACTACATTGATTATGTACCACTTACAGAGACTGCGTCTCTTTGGAAAATAATTGTGTGCTACTACGGTGGTTGTGTACCACTGGCAGTGACTGTGTGTCACTAGATAGTAGATGTGTGCTACTAGCAGTGGTTGTGTATCACTAGTGGTGATTGTGTATCACTGGACAATAGTTGTGTACTACTATGGCTTGTCACAATCATGTTCTATTGGATGGCATTGTAGTAGCTGTGTAATTTGGGTATAATCAATTAGAAAATAGAAGTTTAATACATAATGGTCATAAAATTTAGGAATGTGGGTGGTATTAATAGAATGGGTAATTCCCCCTTGGAATCCTCTACTAGGAATTCTCTTATATCCTACCCTCTCTTATGGATTAATCAACCTCCATCTCTATCCATGTCCCCCAACAACTAGCATCACACTTTATTATTAAAACTTAGAAATATGATTCACATATATATCACTTAGTTGTAGCCACACATCATATCTACATTAAACATTAATAAAATGAGGGATTATAGTGAAGATGTTACAAGATCTTCACTTAGGGTGAGTGTACCTCCTAGGATATATGTTATTCATGTTTCACTAGTTTCTTCCATCCATGAGACTTCTATTTTTACATTGGAGGAGAGGTGTGATACCTTGATGGAGGATGATGTTGATATAGATTATAGAGTTGCAACTTATGGGGATCATGGATTCTCTTATACATAGGTATTTTCCCATGATTTTACTTAAGTAATGAGGTATAACTTGGAAGAGTTCACACACCATGA
Organism: Picea engelmannii; assembly: GCA_009831015.1. Lineage (NCBI taxonomy): Eukaryota > Viridiplantae > Streptophyta > Pinopsida > Pinales > Pinaceae > Picea > Picea engelmannii. The sequence continues at coordinate 41,841 of ML814201.1, read as the reverse complement.
GTTTTGTGTTGCTATGGATCAAGTTTGGCATGCAAGGAGTGGAAAATTGATGTATGCTATAACTTTGAGTACTCATTTGTCCAATGACACGGGGATGATGGCATCTGGGTATGATTCAAGTCACTATGGGTTCAAGTGTGGATTATGTGACAATGTAGATGATTTTTTGTTACATAATAGGATTATAAGAGTGTGCATAATTTTTGTTATAAGAGATAGAGACCTCTTTATCCCTAATAGTTGTGTGATGGTCCGGGACATGCTAGGTAAGAAAACTAAAACTATAGAATTATAGGGTGGTATATTGGTACCTATTATATGGTTAAGACAAGGTATACTTAGGTTAGTGTTATACATGCATATCATGGGTCCAAGTCTTCCGAGGTTATTGTATGTACTAGTGTGTACAAGGTAGTGACCATGAAAAATGGAAATTGATCCCACTAAAGTGGTGGTTGATTATTGACGATTGTACTTAAGCATTGAGGTGTGACTTGGAAGAGTTCATACACCATGAGATTTGGGTTGATATGGATTGGATTTGGCATGCAAGGTGTGGATAATTGATGCATAATACAATTTTGATTACCTAATTGTTCGAAGACATTGAAAGAATGGCTCTTTAGGTGGTTATAATCCAAGTCACCATGGGTTCAAGTGTGGATAAATATGTTTCTACGCACATGATTTTTTGTTACACATTAGGCTTATAAGTGTGTGCAGGATTTTTGTTATGAGAGATAGATGCCTCTCTATCCATAATGGTTGGGTGATACCCTTGGACATGGTATGGAAGTACACTGCAACTATAGGATTAGAGGGTGGCATATTGGTGCCTATTGCATGGAAAAGGTAAGTTTTAAGGATTATTTTTATACATGCATGCCATGGGTTCAAGGCTTCCAAGGTTATTATATGTATTATTGTGTACTAGGAAGTGACCATGGAAAATGACAATGTGATTCTATTGAAGTGGTGGTTGATTATCAATGATTGTACTTATGTATTGATGTATAACTTGGAAGAGTTCATACACCATTAGTTTTTTATTTCTATGAATCAATGTTGGAGGGAAATGAGTGGACAATTGATGCATGATACAATGTTTATAACCTAGTTTTTCAAGGACATAGGGAGGATGGATACTTAGGTGCATAGGATCCTGATAACTATGGTTTCAAGTGTGCATTATATGACAATGTACATGATGTTTTGTTACACAATAAGCTTATAAGTGTGTGCAAGAAATTTTTTCTAAGAGATATAAAGATCTTGTTTCCTAATGATTGAGTGATCACCTAGGACAAGCTAGGGAAGCACAATACAACTATAGGATTGCAAGATGATAAATTAGTTCCTATTTCATAGGCAAGGCAAGGTATAAGGATTAGTGTTATACATGCATGTCATGGGTCCAATGTTTCCAAGGTTATTGTTTGTACTATTCTATACAAGGTAGTGACCATGAAAAAAATAAATATGATCCTATTGAAGTGGCGGTTGCTTATCATTGATTATACTTAAGTAATGAAGTATAACTTGGAAGAGTTCATACACCATGAGTGTTGTGTAGATATGGATCAAGTTTGGCATGCAAGGAGTGGAAAATTGATGCATGATACAATGTTGGGTACCTAGTTGTTTAATGAGGTAAGGAGGATGTCTCCTTGCGAGGGTACAATCCAAGTTAGTATGGGTTCAAGTGTGCATTATGTGAAAATGTATATGATTATTTGTTACACAATAGGATTTAAAGCATGTGAAAGAGTTTTGTTCCATGAGATAGATACCTATTTATCCCCAATGGTTGGATGATGACCTAGGAAATGCTAGGGAAGCACATTACAACTATAGGATTGCAAGGTGGTATATCGATGCTTAATACATGGGTAACACAAGGTATAGTGCTTAGTGTTATACAAACACGTAGTGGGTCAAAGGCTTCCAAGATGATTGTACATGTACTATTTTGTACAAGGTAGTGACCATGAAAAATTGAAATATAATACTACCAAAATGGTGGCTTTTTATCGTCGATTGTACTTAGGTATTGAGGCATAGCTTGGAAGAGTTCATACACCATGAGTGTTATGTTTTGTATGGATTGAGTTTGGCATGCAATAAGTGGAAAATTGATGCATTATATAATGTCGATTGATTGGTTTTTCAACGACATAGGGAGGATGGCTACTTATGTTGTTATGATCCAAGTCATTGTAGATCAATTGGTGTCTATTAAAAAGTCTCAATTTTTGGAACCTTATCACAAGAGGAGTTGGCAATGATGGATATTTTTAGGGGATATTAGTATTTAAGAGATTCTTTAGTATTTGTTCATTGATATAGAATGGGAAAGTGATGTAAAGGACCTACTTTCAAAGTAAGAAGGTCAGTGAGAGGAAAGACATAAATAAAGAGCGATGAAAAACTACTATGTGCATTGGTATGCAAGTAAAACATATAAGTTCCAAGGAAGATACATAATTTTTTACTTTGACATTATACTAGGATACATGATATCGTGTGTTGCATATTTTATTCACATGTAGAGCGTGTAGATCCCTAACCAAGGGATTGGTATATAAAGTATTACATGAGAATACAAAATTATTAGTTTAGGTATATACATGATCAAAGGTTCATCAATACAAGATTCCTACTAAAGAGAAGTTTGCTCCGATAATTGTTCAAGTACGGGCACGCAAATTTGGTGGTTGTATAAAATGTGTAGAGCAATGTAGAATACTCAATGCGTGATGCACAATATGATGGAAAATTTTCGTTCCAATGAGAGTGGAAAATTAACATTATGTCATGGATGCACTATTATTCCTAGACGTGTTGTTTTTTCATTGCAACCCAACCATGTAGTTTCAAAGTTAAATCATTTTAATAGTTGTTGCACTACCTTGGCATGTGCACCTTTGTTGTATACACTTTCTCCAAGTCAACACAAGTATGTTGACACACATGGGAAAATTAGTATATATTTGCTCACACAAGGCCAACCATAAGAGAAAATTGTCTTCATCTCTCTTTCTATATTCATTTTTAAAATTTATTTATTTATTTATTCAATAGAAAAAGAAGATGGTATTTTATTTCTTAAAACAACAAAATTGCATTCTTAAAAATCATGAACCAACATTCCAACAACCTATAGAAGGAAACAAAAAGGATCTCAAATATCAAATCAATGTCTACCATAGGGAGTAAATAGTCCTACAATATAACATCTCAGGCACATTATCCATAAAATTGCACCAGACTTGAATAGTCCAATTGATATAACCACATCATATAGTCTTACATATAAATGAATTGTTTGTTGTGGAGCCTTATTATCTTCCTAATTCAGAGGTATTTTTTTATCCACATTTGGATCCCATTCCCTGATGGAGGGGGGATGGGGGGGGGGGTACATCTCTTTCCAGGGGGTCTAGGGCAAGTGGCGAGAAATTTTGGATCCCCCCCTAGTAGGGGTTTGGGGGAAACACCCCCAAAGAGAAATTTTTGGGAAAATTTCCTTGTAAAATATTGTAATTTTGTAGTCAATCTAGACTATTCAGTATAGTTCACATATCTGATGGTAGAAGTTGTGTTAGAATTTTGGCCCTAGAAGGAAACCCTCTTTTATGATGGAATTGTATTAGAAGTATGTGTGAGTGTGAATATTGTATTATGAGAGAGGAGACTGTGAGAAAAAGAAGAGGGTGTTACAGTGGGTGTGATGTAGGTTGTATCCATTCATTTGTTGGATAACAAGAAATGAATGACCATGCAATTTTTCTGGTGGACGTAACCCACACTAGGTGAACCACGTATATCTTTGTTTTTAATGTATTGTGTATCTTCTATATTTTATTTATGCATTTTTATTTTATTTTACTGCTTTGCGATCCTATTTTTCTAACATGAACATCATACAAAAAAAGTACAATTTGATTAGAATTGTCTATTAATAAACCCATAATTATTCCATAGACTAGATCCAACAATTGTTTCATTTTCTAGTAAAGATTCTCAATCATGAAAAGGACGATGACAATATCCATAACTTTGTCCTTTCCTATCTCCATGGATAAACCAATGACCTCATGCCAATTGTGTCCCTTCTTTTCAAAGTGCATTAGCAACAAAGTTCCTTTCTCTTTAAAGATGAGTAAAAGATATATTAGTAAATGTAGAACAATATCCACGTATCTTCTATAACAAAGAAAAGAATAAATATTTTAGACAATTTTTCCCCCCTTCAACCACTTTTTTACATTCAATGAATCTCTAAAGACTTGTAACCATGTTTCCCCCTACTCACTTGCTAAAAATAGGAGAATTTTTCAAGCCATAATATCAAAATAATTGTTTGTGGGTAGACCCATACCTTCTTTGAATTTTAGACACCATTCCATCATTTAACACCAAGACTCCCCCAAATCCACAAATAATGAGCTTGCCTTGGGATACCCCATCAAAATAATCCCAATCTCTTCTCTTGTCCACCACTTCATCAACAACCTACCTAGGGTATTTAACTAACTTCTCTTGAGGAAAACTCTTAAGAATTCTTATCCCTTGAGAGTCATATGGACTCTAGTATAATTTTCTTATCTTCAAACATGCTATCATTTCTAGCCAACCAATACCCGATGTTACAACTATACAATGAGTTGTGAACATTTTTACTATATGATTACCACACTAGGTTCTTAAAGCCTCTTCTACAAAGGTTGCATGCCAAACATTCTTTAATCCTATCAATAATTAGATTTCCTTCCAAAATTGTGAAGAGAAGACACATGATATTAGAACATGAGTCACCATTTCTTCGCAAGGCTAAATTTAGAACATGCCTAGGCCTGACTAAATCCTAGTTTACATTTTATCCCAAATCAAATCCTTATTGGTTAAGATGATCCATGTGAAAATGAAAGAGTTGGATGGGAATTTGAATATCCAAATCTTCCTCCACCACCAAACATAATTCACTTGGATCTCTCTGTTGGAACCTTGAGTTCCTTAGAAACCCTCACCTTGTCGGGTTAAGGGAGTTAAACATTCTTGGGAGTCGATCAACGACTAAATATGGTTGATCGTGTCCACATTTGAATTTCAAATCCACTATTCATGGACAGTTACAATGATGTGGTCCTGTGGTTGTTGGTTTGGCCCAAGTCCAAACCTACTTATAGATGGTCCTTATGGATTGGTTTATCATCGTGGGATCTCAAATATATTTCATGCTCTTATGGAGTGTTCTTTTTTTTCTTCAGTACAATGGTGTCTTTAGACACCTCCATCACTCTCGTAGAAGATATGATCTCTTTTGTTGTCACTTACCTATTCCAACATGGTATTAGAGAAGGTGGGTTCTTGATCCGATTTTTGCAGAATGTAAGTAAGTTTCGATGAGGGTATGGTGAATTGCAGAGTTTTATTCATTGGATTTGACCATCATGTGTCCTAGTTTGGTGATTTGAAATATCTTGGGTATGAATAGGATCCTTTGCAATTTCTAATATATTGTTTCGATAAATCATCTCCAAGATCCCACGATGATAGGTTGATCCATAAGGACCATCTATAATTAGCTTTGGACATGGGACAAACCAACAACTATGGGTTCACATCGTCGTAACTATCCATGAAGAGTGGATATGAAATCTGAATGTGGACACAACCAACCATATTTATTCAGAGGTCGGCTCCTAAGAACAATGAAATTCCTTAATCAGATAAGTTGAGATTTTCCAAGGAACTCAAGCTTCCAACACTCTCTTGACCATAAAACCTCATAAACTACTTTTGGATTGTACTCCCCTATAAGGTTGTTTTCCCAAATAAGACTATCCTCATTTTCTATAATCCTAACTTAATGGTGTTTGATACTTTCCACAAAATCCTCCCAAACTAGGGTATCATTACACCCAAAACCTAACCTGTTAGTTGACATCCATTCTTGACTCCATATAGATGTAAGACTAGGATCAACAATGTGAGGAATACTATAAAAACCCTTGTCTCCAAAAATTTAAAGAATACATAAAGGAGGCCTGAATTTATTCCCACAACCAACCCATGGGTCTTCCCCTAACCCGAGTCTTCAACTTTTCCCTACTCTCTAAATAATTCATTCTCCAATAATAGAAAAATACATTATAGTTTCCCTCCAGATAACATGTATATTATGTATATTCTTTAGGTTTTTTTTTATCCAATCTTCTTCAATTATGTCTGGAGATATGTACTTTTGGGCACCTTTTCCCTAAATGAGTCTCCACACATTTTTTTTTTCCAAGGCCTTAGAAAAATGATTTTTTTTTTTTAGGCACCAATGACCTAATGCTTTGGGATTGACCAATGTTTTCCATTTCACTAAGGGTATTCCCTTCTTCTCTTTACAATGTTCCTAAATAAATATAAAACAAATTCTCCTCATAATATTAAGAACACCATTAGGAGTCCAAAAAAGAGACATCCCAAAAATAGGAATGGGCTCTAAAATAGCCTTTACTAGAACCAGTCTCCCACCCCGTAAGAGTCAATGATGACACCAAGCATTAACCTTTTTTTCCACTTTTCCAACCAACTAGAACCAATCTTTGTGAGGTATTTATTTGGTTTAGAAAAAAAAAATCTAAGTACTTAAGTCCCTCTTCCAACATCACCTATTTATAAGGAAGGATCTCATTGAATTATTCTTTGTCTTCATTAGATACTACAATGTAAGAAATGGAGTATTTTCCAACATTTATTAACATCCTAGTAGCCTGACAATAAAGCCCTAGTATGTCTATGAGTTTATAAACACCCCTTCTCAACCCATCACAAAATATTAAAATGTTATCAACAAATAACTAATGAGAAAGAAAGGATCCCAATCCTTAACACCCTCGAAATACTCGGTCCTCTTTGCCTCTAATAAAGGTATATGCAACCCTTCTACTACTAAGGTCAAGAGAAGAAGGGATAAAGGAAACCCTTGTATTAACCCCCTTCCAAGTCTAAATAAAGATGAAGCAACAACATTTACCAAGACTAACAAAGAAGTAATTGAAACACAGTGCATCACCCACTTGATGAAAGGAATGCAAACCCATAAGTGAATTAGCATCAATATGAAATAAAGCTAGTTGACCCTATCATAAGATTTTGACAAATTAATTTTTACCACCATAGCCTTAGATTCTTGGTTTTTATAGAGTAAATACCATCTTGAACCACCCCAATGACCTCATGAATGTTTCTCCTTCCAAGAAGCTAAATTGTTCTCCTAAGATTGAGTTAGACAACAAAATTTTGACTATCCTTGCAATGATATTTGCTATAATTTTGTAAATGCTATTGCACGGGGAAATAGGTCTAAATTCCTCAATTGAGACACAGTTATCATATTTTTGAATAAGTGCAATAAATGTAACATTATCTACCAAGAATGTTCTAGAATATCTAGACTCCTTAATAACTCTTAGAATATCCTCCTCTATAAGGTCATAAAAACACAAGAAGAAAGGTTGGGCACCAGGGCATGGGATTTTATCTTTTTAGAAGTTATAGAGCATTGCCTATCACTCATCCTTTGAAACCTCTTCCATTAATATTTGGCTTTTATCTTCATTCATTAATTTGGGAAACAAAGATGTCATTTTCACCACCTCTACAACAAAGACCCTCTCCTCCTCTTTATAGACATTTTCGAAGATTTCTACACTTTCTTTTGTTATATTATCAAAACTTTTGACCTCTTTTCCATCGACCCTATTAAATTTTCTTTAGTCTCCAAGTGACTTCCTTATCTACTAGAAACTTTCTCTTCCTTTGTTCGAGAGTATTCACCTTAACATTGATTTATTTTGATAAACAACCAACCCTGTTAGAAGAATACAACTCCTCCAACTTTGTCTCGACTTCCACTAACTCCTTGTCATATTTTTTCTTCTTAACATGAGCCCAAGAAGTAGCAACCTACTTGGTCCTTTTGAGGTTAGATTCAAATTGAAGGGAGGCAGAGTCCCTAAGAAATCCGTCAAATGGAACTCACTAATCTTTTACAGCCTTTATAAAATCTTCCCCCTCAAGATAGTTGAAATTTTCCTAGTCCCTGCCATTTCTAAAAGCACAACAAAATGGTACAAGTCCCCTCTTGAACTTACCCATTTTCTAATCGTGACTCAACCCTCCACGAAAGTTTTAGATACAAATAAGTGGTTTGGTCTTTTAGCCACTCATTTCAAACCAACCTTTTTATTTGACCAAGTCAGCCTCAATATTATAAGCTCAACATGATAGAGACCCCATCTTCTAGTCTCCTTAGAAAGAACTCAAATATAGGTGTGGGAAAAGGGCCTCAAACTTTCATAACAATTCAAAGAGAAATTTAGGTCCCCACTAAGAATAATATTCTCTATATTCAACCAAACCCCATTAAAATGGACTCTTTCAACATATGGTCCATAGGTATTCATGCTTATCAACTCTTTTCCCAACTCTAGAGAGGGAACTCTCTCCCTCTTTCATATTTCCAAATTATGTTTGATAAAATATAAAATATAGACATATGGGGAAAATAATAGTTGGTTAGAAGATTCTATGTTGTAACCGTTGTGATGGCCTTAGCTTGTCCAACATTAAGATGCAGTTAATTAAAGTTTGGACTCAAATTTCTTACAAATTTCTGATATCAATCAAAATTTGGGGTTTGAGTTTCTGATATCAATTTTTACGTGAACAGGTTACAGAGAAGAAAATCAAAGTAGAGTATGTTGGGACAAAAGAACATATTGTATATATCTTCACCTAGCCCCTTATGAGGGATACGTTTGAGTATCTTTGACAAAAACTTGGAGTATTTTCATATCCACAATGATCTACATGGAATTTGGCATAGTAAGACAGGGGGAGAGAAAAAATAGTAATGCAAGACTTGAATGATTTTAATAATATATTTACATGAGGAAGCACCATGAAGAGAAACATTAGTAGAGATCGGAGGCTTATAGACAGGGGGAGCATCCCCAAGGAGAAGTCACCCTTTGCCATTGATGTTAAAGTGGGGAGAGAAAAACAGAGGCATGGAAATGAAGAAAAGAGGCATTAAGACAGGGGGAGATAACATGACCATGAGTGTTTCTATCAACCATGTCTAAGTGTTTTTTCTAAGTGCTTCTATCAATTCCAAAGGGAGATATTGTTGAAATATTAATTGTTGAAAGAATAGTTGTTGAAAGTTTGGTTGTCATTGAATTGTTGATAGATTAGTTGTCATTGAATTGTTTATAGATTGGTTTTCATTGATGTCAACCCTTGAAAAAGAAGTTAACAAGTTGCATGTGAGTTGTATGTCATCATAAGATCATGTAAACAAAAGTTAACAATTTGCATGTTAGTTTCATGTCATAATGAGATCCTATGTGATTTGCATGTCATCATGAGATCCTGTAAACACGAGTTAACAAGTTGCATGTGAGTTGCATGTCAGCAAGAGATCCTATGTGAGTTTCATGTCATCATGAGATCCTATGTGAGTTGCATGTCATCATGAGATCCTCATTAAAACAAAGAGAAGATTCAATTGGAAAATCACTTCTGGTGAATACAGATTAACACATCTGAGGTAGTGAGAGGAGGTCAGTGAAGTCCGGTGAAGGAAGAATTTTTTTGGAGATGAGGGTACGGAGAAAGAGTTAAATATCCAGGTCCTTTGCATGAGTTTGATTTCATCATGAGACACTCATTAAAACACAGAGAAAAGTCAATTGGAAAATCACTTCTGGTGAATACAGATTAGCAGATTTGAGGCAGTGAGAGGAGGTCAGCTAAGTCCAATGAAGAAAGAAGTTTGCAAGAGCCGAGAGTACAGAGAAAGAGTTAAATATCCAAGTCCTTTTGCATAAATCCATGGTTTTCAAGAGGAAGAGTGTGTATATCCGCGAGTTGCAGTGAGTAAAAGTGTGGACATTTGCGAGCATAAAGTGTATGGGTCGCAGACCTATAAAGAAAAAATGTCTTAGTGATTCATAAGCATTTGATTTGGATAATTCTCTTGTGGATATTGGTATGAAGTATGTGTGGTTGCAATTCTGATGAGATATCGAAATCAGTAGAAGAAACAAAAGTATCAAAAACAACAACAAAAACAACAACATGTTATCAGTTACAGCGACATAGGTAGTGACAGATTGGTCTACATTTATATTTCAGGGAGGTTGGATGGGGCAAGGAAAGGGGGTTGTATCCTCCTTCTGGTTGGAACCAGTAAATTAGGGAGTTGGAGGTTTCTTTAGGTTTCAACCTGTAAATAGGGGGTTGGAGCCTCCTTCCAGTTGTATCTAGAGAAATAGGAAGTTGGTTCTTCCAATGAATGTACTCTTTGATAAATAAGAAAAGCATTATGTGGTTTTTTCCCGCATTGGGTTTCCACGTAAAATTCTGGTGTACTATGTTTATGTGTTATTTATGCAATGAATTATGGTATTGATGATATATTGAATGCTAAGGATGAAATATTGATTTTATATTGTGGTCAAAGAAAGAAAAGTTCTCATACTAATTCACCCCCCTTCTTAGTATTCCAACATATAGTCCCCTTTATGATAAACCATGTTATGATGATATAATTGATGAATGGTCAAATCAAACTGACAGAGACTCTTTTAATACACTGGATGAGTTTTTTAATCAAGTTATCGAAATACATTATGCTTATTCAAATCCATTGTTTCAATTAGAAGAAGTCAATTATCTCGACATTGATATCCCTCTTGATATATACACTCTTTGTTTTAACAATGACAATTTTGATTTCAAAGGTATTCCTATGTTTTTGAATCCTTTATATGAATCTTCTTTGCATTATCATGACCCCTTTTCTGATCATAAGATTCAAAAATATGGGATTAATACGTTTGATGAGTGCATTGACCATATTTTTAATATTCAAACCTTAAACCCTATTTTTGATATTCAAACCTTGAATCATAAATCTGAAGTCCTTTATCCCATTCATGCCTTTAATGTAAGATGCAAAACTCATCTTGTTGGTTGGAACGTCTTGAAATATGGTGATCATTTCTTTTGGGTTTTGATAGGTCATTTTCCATCGCCTTATGCATTTGTTGGTTGGCATGTTTGTGTGGTTTCCTTTCGCAAAGTCTTCCCAATTGTGAGCCCTGAATAAAAACAAGATGATGTGTTCCTTTATGATAAGTTTCATCCTACTTGAGTCCAAGTTGATGCTCTTCTTTTCCCCTTTACATAAATAAGAAATATATAAAAATGTAAATAAACAAGACAAATTTCCTTTTTTCCTAAAGGGGTATATTAGATTAGATTTGTTTGCATTTAATTAATTTCTTTTCTTTCTTTCTGTATATACTTCTTTCATTTTGTTTACACTTACATTAGCATAAGTTTGGTTTTGTTTTGTTATTTTGTTTTTTGTTTTTCCATTTTTCATTAAGTCATAGTTATCTAGATCACTTAAGTTGCTAGAAAGATCATTTGTTTGCAAAATGTTATTGATCAATTCTGAAAATAATAAAAACATAGAAAAGATGTTATGATTTTCCTTCAGTCCGAAGTATTACTTATATCTATTTTCGTACCTACAGTGCTTTGCTAAAATCTTGATGGTCATGACTCTTCCCTCTTTCTTCTTTCCCATTATGCCCTCCATACTACTGTCAATAAGAGCATATTAGAAAATTTTGCAAAGTTTCAGTATCAAAGCTCGAGCCAAAGCAAAGATTACTGAATTCTATCCAATAAAGATTGCCTACCCTGTGGATTCTCCAGTTGTTGATGCAAAAATGCGCAACTAGACCATGCCTACAAATCTATTTTATTACCGTTATTATATAGACAATAACTATAGGTGGGCTCCCTTATAAGAGAAACCAAGATAAGTTGAATTTTCATTCCTCTTGAATATGTTTTTTGCATACAGTTACTTCGAAAATAATGACTTGATGATTATCTCTTGAAATTCCATGCTTAAAACACATATGCATGATTAGTTCTTTAGACAAATGAATCTTACAAAGGAATGCATAATTCTTATACAACATTTATTTTGCGTCACACTAGTTACATCATTACCATTTCAAAGAGAAGGTAAAAGAGTTCTTGCACATGTGCTATGATAATTGGGGTTACAAAATCTCTAAACTCTTTACTATTATGCTAAGTTGATGACATGCCAAAAAGTGGTTGTGGTTGCTTGTGGTATGCATATATATTGTCTCGAACACATGGCCTCATATCAGCATACAATATCGTGGGAATCATTTGCATATAAGTATGGATAGAATCGACATGTTATAATGTTGGTTATAATCTTGGTGTCATTTGTTTAAAAGGGCTCAACAGTTTGTTGGATTATTGAATATGGTATAAACTTTGAACTATGAATTAAGGACATCTTTGAATACACATGTTATGGTACATGGTGAGATTTGGAAATATTATATGGTGTTATGTGTCTTCCACCATGTAACATATGATTTGGTATAGACTATAGTTGAAAAGTTGGCAGAGTTTATGGTATTTCTATCTGATTTTGGAGGCGACGTGAAATTAATGAGAGTTAATGCATGCCCTGTGGGGTTTTATCCCGAGGTTTACCACCTTTCTTGCTTGTTTAGTTTTGTTAGAATTTTTTAGAGCTAGTAATTGATAGTATGAACTCGAAATATCAGTTGGTGGTTGAATAACGATCTTGAGTAGCTCTTTCTTGATTATTTAATCATTTTTTAACAAGAATCGACATTTTGACTCCTCTTGCATCAAAATATACTACTTTTCTCTGATAATTTTGAATAGTTGGACCTGTTTGGTTGCATTTAGTGTGTATGTGAAAAAGGTTGACTTTGTATCTATTTTGGGTATGAAGAAAATCATAAATATTCACTTCTTGATATGCTATTGATGCTAAGTTCGTTTGGGTGTGTATCACAACCTAGTAAACAAATAATTTTTATCTGAATTCGTTTGTTATTCTAGGTATGGATTTCAAATGAAATGTGACCTAGGTGATCCAAGTGGATATCGGTGGCCACCCACCTTTTCCAAATGGCTCAAAACGACTTTCTGGCAATTTTGGCAATTTACTATTTTTAGCAGTTTTTTCGGGTCCTGAACTTCCGGGGCCATTTTGAGGCCCTAAACGATGTTTTTTTGGGTATGTTTCTCTTACAAAATATCATCTACAATGCTATTTTGTCTCGAGCATTGTAGGCCTCGGATAGATCTTTCCAACGAGCTATCACACACCTAAAACGAAGATTGTATGCAAAAGTTACGACCCCGGGAAGTTGATGTACTCACTTACCCAAACGGGGCCCACATGACTTTTGGCGCTTCATCTCCTAGGGTTAGGTTTTTGGATGTCTAGGACTTTTGGCATTCCCATTTATTGTAAAAATGCCTTCAGAGCCTCATTGTAATCATCTTCTTGCGAATGCGAGTAGCTGTCACATCTCTTCTCAAAGATAAGTTGCCACCATTCTAGCGAGTCTTTCACTCTGTATTTTTACAGCCTCTATACATTTCTTTGATTAATAGAAATCGTTTATTACTATATATTTGTGTTTATGGTTGCATCTCTAATACATTTCTGTTATATTATTGAATATCTGTAATATCTCTGTGCATTTCTTTATTATATCTCCACTCTCATTTCGTGCCGAAAATAATCCGGATCACTAGGTTTGCATAAGCAATGTATGTATGCTATGTGATTTTGAGTGAACTCGCATACGAGCATGAGCTTAAACTTGTGTTCAGCCCCACATTGCTCGCTCTTGATTTATTTTTTTGGGTAAAATGTAGTCCCTCTAGTAATGGAGTCTGACTTTGTGTAGTTTTGAATGGATTTAAAAAGAAATTCTTTGGGCTTGCAATCAACCTAGAACTGTCATCTTGACATTTGTTTGTGATGTAAATTGTGAAAGATTTCAAAGATAATTTTTTGGGGGCTTTTATTAAGACATGTTGCAACATAGAAATGAAAATGTATTTATGGGAATTTTGATGTAAAAAACAATTGATGGTTTTAGGCTTCATAAAACCCTTCTTCATTCTCAACTCAAGTTGTCTGTCACTCTGGTTGTTGAATTCAAACTCTGTGAATGGATATGTTGCAAATATACAGAGTATAAAGTGATGAACGTTGAACAATGCTCTCAATAAGCTATGATGAACTTTTTGAATCTCTGTGTATTAACCTTTTAAGAAAATTATTATTGAATATTTATTCATAGTTTTTGAACAAAAGATTATGTATGAGAAGCTACATAAATTAGTTTGAATGATGAACATAGGTCTTAAAGTTTTAATTATATGGTTGGTAAATTACTTGCAATATGAAATGACATTGATCATTTTCTGTCCCTTCCATAATCTCATGTTTCATGCATTACAAGCCCCTCATGTCCCCGATTCATTTTATTCCCATGCTTTTATATTAATAAAGAGTGTCACTATGCAGAATGTTAAATTTAAATAAGTAAGGAACATGCCTCAAGTATGGAACAATCGTTTTTTTTTGGGGTGACAAATACAAAGTATTTTATGATAATTTGCTCGTAAAGTTTGATTTTGGATGATTGAATTATATGAATTGACTATGGAAAAGAACAATATTCGACTCTTCCCTTTTCATAAAATCAGTTTTCTCTCAATAAAAATCCTATCACATCCCATATAGAATTTATTATCCTTGTTCTAAGTGGTATCAGTTGTAAAAAAGGAGATCAATCAATTCGGTTTTGGATGATATATACAAAGTATTGATTTGATTGCATGCATGCTTGTGGGGTGACTAATCAGAGCCAATGTTTTAAATTATTTATTAGGCAAAGTAAATTGATGTTTGACTGGTCTTTTTGTTTCATATGTTGATCTAAGTTTAATTTTAGGAAATGAGTTTTTTTGGTAGGAGAAGTCATGGCCAAGGCATGAACAAAGGTAGAGGTTAGAATAATTTTTGGCAAAGGGGTAGAAAAAGACTAAGGTTCTCATTACATTTTGATGTTGATTATGAAGAATTCAATCAATTGATACAAACTGGTTTCTTCAATCTAGTAGACGAAGGGCCCTTCCATCCACGTCCACAACCTGAGAGATCTCCATATAAACCTTATCCTAGCATTTCAAATCTCCATGTCCCACCTCATGTGTCCTCGCAACTAGAAATCCCATTTAATGATAGTCGGGGTAATGTTGTTCAAAATCCTCCAATTCATTATGGTGGTTAGCCCACAATGTCATTACCATTACCTCCTCCTCCACTTAAGCAACATGTCCAAAAAATTGCCTCTATTGCATCCCATGATCATTCTTCTCATTCAATCCAAAAGCTCAAGACAACTATTCCGCTCAAGACAACTATTCCTGAGCTAAATTCAAGCAAGGGTAAGAAAATTGCTACCAAATATGATTCATCTCATAATTCATCTCATTCAGTGGCATCCCATGATCACCATCCTAATGACCACTTCCATGATTTCAACGAATTTCACCTCAAGGCATCTAAGGAACAAAAATATGCTAAAGCAAGCTTACATACAAACAAGACAATACATACTGTGAGCAGAGAAAGGAATCGACCTGCCTCCCATAGAAAATATGGTTTTTGATGTGACAATGTTATTTCTCACTGTGGACGCAATCCATGCGAACTGTCAACTTGCTGGATAGCCTGGATTTTGGTACAAACAGAGATTGTATCTTCGAGACGTCTAACCAGTGCACCCTCTGAAGTGTAGCCTGCCTTCTGGTCTTCGATTGAGGGGATATATTATTCCACTCTCCACCGGCTCGGGTTATGAAAACACTCTTCACTGACAAGATACCACTAATAATAGGTGCAATAAGTAGATTACAACAAGGTTATGTATGGTGTAGTGGAAGAAGAATTTAGGGTTTGTGTATTAGAGGAATTAGAGTTTGGATACATACTAGTTTTAGGGTTTTGTGATACGTATGGAGCGTTTTAGTTACAAGCTCATCAGTACATGTAGAGGGATGAGATTGGGTTGTTCTCAATGTGCGCGAGACCTGGAATTAGGCACACAAAAATGGAGAGTAACAATTGGCGAATTTGCAGACAAGCTCATCACTACATGTAGAGGGACGAGATTGGGTTGTTCTCAATGTGGAGCTACCAGATGATGCAGAAGAACAGAAGAACTGGTAGGAAGACGTTTTTTTGTTTGCAAGGGGAAAGGAAAGGCAAGGGAATCAAATCATGGAGTTATCCATGCTATGATACCAATGTTAGGCTAGGGATGGGCAGAAAATGTAACTCCATTTATGTGATTTTCATTAACATGATAGGTGAATAAATGCAAAGAAAATGATTGTTGGTATTTACACTATGACTCTTTGTATTTACACTAATGCTACAATAACAGAATCCCAAGGATTATGTGTACAAAAATTTCCTACACTTACTTTTACTATATTCTCAAAAAATTTGACCTCTTTTCCATCTGCCCTATTAAATTTCCAAAGGAAGTTTACATTGTTCTCATGAATTGCATACCGATGATTTTTTTTGAATTTTCACCCTCCTTGGATAACCATAAAACCTTTATACTCTTTTGTCCCAAATAACTTCCTTATCTACATTAAACTTTCTCTTCCTTTGTTGAGCATTCACCTTAACATTGATTTCTTTTTATAAACAACCAACCCCTTAAAAAAATACAACTCCTCCAACTTTTGTCTCGACTTCCACTAACTCCTTGTCATTTATTTCCTTCTTAACACTATCCCATGCAATAGCAACCTACTTGGTACTTTTGAGGTTAGCTTCAAATTGAAGGGAGACAGACTCCTTAAAGAAGCCATCAAATGGAGCCCAATTATCTTTTACAACCTTCATAAACTCTTCCCCTCAAGCCACGGATTGAATTCAAAGGGGCTAATTGATTTTTTCCAACCCCTGCCATTTCCAAAAGCACAACAAAATAGTCCAAGTCCCCTCCTCAACTTACCCATTGCCTAATCGTGACTCAATCCTCCACAAAAGTTTCATATACAAAGAAGTGGTCTAGTCTTTTAGCCACTCATTTTGAACCCAGCTTTTTATTTGACCAAATCAACCTCAATTTTATAACTCAATATCATAAAGCCCCATCTTCTAATCTCATTAGAAGAAACTCAAAAATAGGTGTGAAGAAACTCAAAAATAGGTGTGGGCAATAGGGCCTCAAACTTTCGTAATAACTCAAAGAGAAATTCAAGCCCCGGCCAACAATAATATTCTCTATCTTCATCCAAACCCCCCTTAAAACTGACTCTTTCAACCTATGGTCCATAGATATTCATGAATATCCACTATTTTCCCAAGTACTGAGAAAAAACTCTCATATTTCCAAATTATGTTTATATAAAATATAGACCTATGGAAAACATAATAGTTGGTTAGCAGATTCTATGTTGTAACCGTTGTGATGGCCTTAGCTTGTCCAACATTAAGATGCAGTTAATTAAAATTTGGACTCCAATTTCTTACAAATTTCTGATATCAGTCAAAATTTGGGGTTCGAGTTTCTTAACTTTTTATAATCTGTTTATGTTTGATGTATGATTTCATTTCTCTCTTACTTGATATTCAAGTTTGGACTCAAATTTCTGATATCAGTCAAAATTTTAATTGGGGTTTCAGTTTCTTCCCTTTTTATAACCTCTATGTTTGATGTATGATTTTATTTCTCTCTGACTTGATATTCTGCATACGCTAATCAATGTGCAAATTAGTTAGCTTAAAGCGGACGATGCCTTACCAACAAGAGGCTTGATCATCTCATGGCTATGGATGGATGATCAAATTATCTTTAAAAGGAAATTAGCCTGGGTGGTGGACGCTGGGCATGCAATATTAAAAATTTATCTTAAAATAATTTACTGATGACCCACCCAACAAGAAAATGTTATCTGAAACCACTTACAAGTTGAAGCCGGAAGCAAATTTAGTACAAACGAAGCTGTTATTTGATTTTCTGGTTGCAAAATCAAATATTTATTAATTTTTGTTATTTTAACATATTTTTTTTTTTTTTGTAATTTAAGGATTTGTGTCTTAATTTAATTTAATTCAGACAATTATTGATATAAAAACTTTAAAAATATAAATTAAAAAATGAGTGAAGTGTCCCTACCTTTAGAAGTGTCTACTTGACTTTTAATATGACTGGATTTGAACCTGTAACTTTAATATCACAGAATACCTTAACAACACATTCCATCACCTACTATCCTACACCTACGTTTCTACTTGAAACATTAATTTAAAACTTTACATACAATCTTTATTCATAAAACTCTCTGAAATTTATGATATAACTAACTGTAAAAATCACATACTCAAAATTAAAAAATTACTTACATGGTTGAGAACAATTTTTTTTTAGATGGATTGATATTGTTTTGGATTAAAAGACTCAAAAATTGGAAGAGCGGCCATTGCACAATAATAACACACAAACAATAGATTGTATTATTCATTGAATCTCAATTACAATACATATAAATAGTTGGAGTCAGATCCAACTTATTCCCAACATAGATATGGAGGTTGAGAGAATATATCAACAACTCCAACAAACCAAAACCAACTCCAAACCAATCCCTAAATTAATCATTAATTCTAACACCCTCCCTTAATGATTACATTACAAATAAATCACAGATTACAATTCTCAAATTACAATATAGATATCTATCTGATCTGGTCTTCATCAACACTCTCACCCACTCTGAAATCTCTCGGTTTACGCTCTTTCTTCTCCACAACTTCGAGCTTCCCTCTTGACTCATTTAAAATAAAAACGCCTCTGACCATCATGATGTAATTGAAATAATCAACAATATTGACATACTCGGCTCGTCGGGTCTTCCGCAAGAAAAGTAGTCAAGTAATGAACCATCCCATGGACATTCCTCCATCTGTCGCATACTTAGCTTTCGGCTACTTCATACAAACACACAATGAATACCTGTAGCTGATGTTCCTAGCTTCACACAACCCATCAGCTTTATAAAAGAATGTAGACAAAACCAAACTAGTGACCATCTTGTGGCAAGGTCGGAGCTTCCGCACACACCAATTTGAGTTATGTTACCCTGTTCTTTAAATGGTTCTTCATAATCATATAAATTTACAAATCACAAACTACAGGCCAAATAAAAATAATGAATACTACACACAGATCCAAGAACATTATAGACTTCAACATACTGCAACACAGATTCTGAAAGCTGATAAATCGGTTTAATTAACTGTTGAACAATAGCAGATTGTTGCTCTCCACGGAGATCTGGATTCCTTCAACCAACGGCTTTGTGCACAACGATTTCTTTACAGAAATGTCTCTTCCAACACACTAATCACCAACCACTAATGACCGAATCTTCAACGGGCATCGAACAATCGGAATGACTGCAACAAGAGTAACACTCCAAAAAATCAATTGCGATGAACAACGTAGACAATTGCAATGGCGAGCAATTGAAGGGACAAAGATGACAATGCTGACATGAGACAACGCTCCACCAAGGGACATCGATTTAGGTGACTCTCAGCAACCAAACATCTGCACCACTGAACTCAGGTCGTAGCATACAAATCGGTGCAGTCACAACGCTCCAGCTCTAGTTTAGAACAGATTCGGTGCAGTCACAACACTCCAGTTTACAACAGATTTGCACTGACAGCAAATATCACGTGGCAGGCAACAACGCCAGGGACGCAGCGAGGAGGAGTATGCAGATAGAGAGGGTACTCAACCAATCTCTCCAGAATTCACACAGCACGCAGCTCTCACATTTTTCTGGGCACTCCCGTGAGGGATTAAACCCAGCCAAGCTCTGATACCAACTTAGAAATTGGAAGAGCGGCTATTGCACAGGAATAACACACAAACAATAGATTGTATTATTCATTGAATCTCAATTACAATACATATAAATAGTTGGAGTCAGATCCAACTTATTCCCAACATAGATATGGAGGTTGAGAGAATATCTCAACAACTCCAACAAACCAAAACCAACTCCCAACCAATCCCTAAATTAATCATTAATTTTAACAACAAGTACCAAGTACCCATGGAGGATAAGATAGAGCAGGCTTAATGCTATGCTTTACTAGGGCCAAAATAGCTGAAGCTTTATTAAAAACTGGAGCCGCTTCCTTCATCATGCTTCTGCAAACGTCTCTGTCTGTGCCAGAAAGTTGGCCTTGTTTGAATTCTCATAGCGGTTAGAAGACGAGATCTGACCTCCTTTCTTCATGCCAGTGATGCCTACAGCGTTTTTCTCTTTGCGCTCGTCCATGTCTATCTGCTGTTGCCGGCATTCCACGCTGCACAACGCAGTGTCACCTCTGCACAGAAAGAGGAAATCAAATATTTATCAGATCAAATCAAGGCAGATTGAATTAAACGAAACCCAGATAATCGATCCATCAATTTACCTGTACATGTAGATGTCCCGACCATCGTTCAGACGACGGTTACAGAGACGGCAAGCGTCGAGGAAATGGGCGGGCTCTATGGGCTTATTAGAGCAACTGTAATTACTTGTAATTCCAGACTCCATATGAACAGCAGAGGAATCTGGAATTTGCTCGTATTCCATGGCGAAATCTGCAGATCCAGGCTGTGACATGCTTGTGGTGCGATTCATGGGTGGAGGCCGAGGATTCTCTTCCCCTATATATTCTTCTCTTCTCACCCAGATCGCGCCAAGTTTGGAGCTCAGCCAGGCAACTGAATGAATAAACAATCAAGAATCAATGCGTTATTTGACCTAATTGCCTTGGATTTCAAGGCTGGTAGCCGTTGTTCTCCACAAGAAATGGCCCTGTCACGTCACTCTGTCTGCAATGAATGCCACGCCATTACCAGCTTAATTACAGAGAGAGCATTTGCATCTACCATTCCATTTATGATTAGGGGTTTTGCTAAGAGACAGCAGACAGATGCAAGTTGCAGAGTGTTCCATTACACGGCCCCTCATTAGGCGTCGGGTTCGTAAAATACAAGGCTGAAGGGAAATCCGACACAAACAGGCAGCCATTGAAGAGCCTTCGCTTCCCCTGGACTAACCCGAGAGAAAATAGGTGGCCATGGCCACTCCACAACCGAACGCGTATCAATCGCAAGTGGAGAAAATATTGTGCATTGGGTTGGCATACACAATGAAAATATATATAATTTGACGTGTAAGCTGCTTTAGTCCATTATGAAAGAGATTGTAACGTTACTGTTATTCATTATCTTAATTGGAATCAAAATTATTCATTTATTATCTTTATTATTAAAATCAAAATGATTGATTTATTATTTTTATTATTAAAATCAAAATAATAATAATCTATTTATGTGACTTTTTAGTAGGAAATATGTGTTGTTAACCATTAAGAAAGTCAATTAAAAAAATATTAAAAATTTAATAATATATATATATAATAAATTTTTAACTTGATAATGTTTTTTTTTATATTAAAATGTTTATAAATATTTTATTTATTTGATTGATGAATAAATATATTTATCTATATAATAAAATGTTCATAGATTTTTGTGTAGCTTATTGATAAATAAGAGTATTAAACTATATAGTCTTCCAAAATAAGGAGAATGGTGGTGTTTATTTACTTGAAAGAGAATTATATGTAAAAAAAAAAAAAAAAAAATTATAAATATAGATCTCAACGTAATCATTTTTGTTATAAATTTTATTGATAAATATAGATCTACATTTCCTCCCCTCCAAAATCTCTATGTTTATGAATCTTGTTTATATTTTTAATGAGATTTTGTTAATCTAAATAAGCTTGAGTTATTAGATTAGGGTTTTATTTATGCTAGATTTTATTTATTGTTTTATGAAAGAATAAGGATGGTTGTGCTTGTTTAAGCAACATCATTGGAATTAGATCTAGTAAAAATCATTGGATACGTTCAATAACCATAATGATTCAGGTACGTCTCTCTTTCCCTCTTTCATTTACTTATGAAATTGCATGATTAGTCTTAGGAGAAATAAGTATGCTATTTGTTGTAACTTGAGATGGTTTTTGGTTGTTTAGAAACCATGCCAAGACATATCTAAACCTACTTTAGGTCGCAAGTTGGCTCTTGGACCAAAGAGGGATCTCTCATTTGATTTAAGAACACTAGTTGCCCACTATTACTAAGCAGCAGTTCTAACAATTAAGCACAAGATGCCAACGTTGAAAGATAAAGAATGAGATAATTATGCAGGAAAGGTTTAAAATAAAATAACAGGTGACTGGACTAAGAAATTGTAATATTATCAAACTAGAGGCCTAATCCAATGGGAACAATCTCATCCAACATAGCACAAAAGCTAATAGTGAAAGATGGAAGAAATAAGAAGAAAATTAAATCTCAAGCAATATAGAGGGGGAAAGCAATCTCTATAGATATGAGATGAAGAAAGGATGGTTTGTTGGGCATCTCAAACGATGAATCTAGCAAAAGATTAAGTGTATGGGTTGAGCATAATTTATGAATCCAATATTAATGCACTTAGATTAAATAAATTGCAAGCATATGCATATGTTCCTATTAGATATCACTACGTCATAAAATCAATAAAACATATATGAAAAAAGTGGTGGTCATACCAAATTCCTATCTTGAAAATATATCAATCTCATTGCAAATTATGAAAGAAAAGAAAAGTTATGAGAAATTGAGAATCTTAATACAAGAAATAAAAACAAGACAAGGCTATGCTTAAACTAATCAGTGAATTCAATACATTATTCTTCGGTGTCTCAAAGAATTGCAATTTTCCTACCAGCTTCATATAAAATCCAGCCTATTGCTGACAAAATATTTGTGGCTTTCCAAGCCTCTAATCCCTTTTTTACATTGAATTCTTCTTCCATTTACAATTAAATGGGAATTTGTTTGATTCCCTGATCTTCCTGCATTCCGAGTCTTTCCTAAAAAAAATGGAATTGTCTCCATAATCTGTCTCTTTAACATTTTTCTAGACAAAGATTTCTTAGGAAAAAAAATTGTTTAGTATTATCCTTTCCCAAGAAATCTCAGTCAAGATCATGCTATCGATAAACATAACATTTAAATTGTAATAAAGGCGAACCTTTCTCTCCTTCACATACATCTTTGAAATTTTTTTTTGACCTGGTCAAAACTGATCTTTATAGAACAAATAATCGTTTCTCATAATTAATAATAATTTATTTAGTACTTTGATTGGCTATGAATATTACCTGATGTGTCATGAATGGAGGTACATGTGTCTCCATCTTAGCATGATTAATGATCTTCAATTATTATGTAATCTCGATCTTCTATGAGTGATAATATTTTTGTATACCATGACTTGATACTAACTGGAGCTTCCCTCATCTGCAATAAACTTGACCTTTCACTCAACTTTACCTTGTTGATCTGTCATTATTACTTATTATAACTGAGAAGATTCTTAGTCATCAAATTAAATCATATCTAATTGGACATGGGGCAGGTTTTATTTGATTACACATGGAAGAGATTAATTTGGCGATGTCATGCAATTACCTTCCGCTTATAGCCATCATATAGACACACGTTGGTCATATGTCGATTGCAGGGGGGTTAGATGTAGTTCAATTAATTACAGGCCAAGTGATCCAAAAAGGATCCAGAGAAGGCTAAGAACAACTCAGAACACACAGAGGCAACTCGAAACGCTCAGAATGGCTTCAACAGACAACAAAAGGGAAAAAAATTCAAAGTTCCCAAAACTCAATGAAAAGGGCATGATCGCGAAGAGTGTGTCACAAGATTTGTAACAGTGCAAACGGCTCATCAAACGAAGTTACGGATCAAAAGTTATAAGCGGTCAATGTTCAGTCAAACTTGGTCAAAAGTCAAAAGGTCAAGGTGACATGTGGCACCACTGCAAGGGTGACACGTGGCACGACCGTATAGCTGATTTGGAATGGGGATGGCGTGGCAAGATCATACAGGGTAATGGTAGACACGTGGGCGAGTTATGTGGTGACACGTGGCATTTTCGTGGACAAATTATATGGTGCCATGTGGCCCAGTCATGGGCTGCCACGTGGAACCCCTCCAATGGTTGGCATGAAAAAAAAAATTATGAATCCACCGGATTCGAACTCATGACCTCCGTTAACCCAAAGGCCCCACACCTCTGTGCTAACCAATACACCATACTTTAGTGCTTGTTTGTAATATGGTGAAATTATTATTTAAATTTAGATTTTTATGTGGGCACCAAAGGGAAGGAGATAGGCCTTCGGCTTAGCCCCTGGTTATACTTTTAACCCATATGACCCCATTCTTCCGCCATCCTAGGGGCTTATTCCAACCGTCCACCGTTTTAGCATTTCCGCCAGTTTTAAAACTTTCTGCCATATATAGCATATACCAAATTGTCTGCCAGTTTAGCACACACACCACATATGGTTACAACCAAATACTAAAAAGGGGAGTCCACAAGATTATATCCCAGGACCTCCTCCTAACCGCGCTCTAAACTTAGCCTCCCTAACCACTCCGCCAACCATCACACTTATTGCATAACTGCCCAGTTTTAGTATAAAAGGGGGTGTTCGCTAGTGCATTCACAAGAGAACGAGAGGTGAGACCAAGATTGCCCGTACAGATATGTATGGACTTGGGCGCGATTTTCAATATTTTGGAAAGCAGTCCGATATTTTTAGTCATTTATTGCAGGAGCAGTGGCACGCAAACCGAGTCAGGGGTGCCTGTTGGGCCAAAAAGTGTCTAACTCGGATCGAGGCATGAAGAAAGTAATTTTTAGGTAAAACAATGCCACGAACGCAGTGGTGGTGTTAGTTTTCTGATCTGAGAAAAGCTTCTTTAGATTAACTCCAGAATGAGGTATACTTATGTATTTTTCCCAATTCTTTTGTGGAGTTAATACAAAGACCTACCCAATTGAGAGCAGGACCCGGAGACGTAGTCCACCAGGGACATACTCCATTATCAATTTTTTGTGTTCATATTGCATGCTTATATCTCTTTCCTTTTGAGCTTTTCCTTCTTTATGGTGTAATTTTGTTTATGATCAT
Organism: Picea engelmannii; assembly: GCA_009831015.1. Lineage (NCBI taxonomy): Eukaryota > Viridiplantae > Streptophyta > Pinopsida > Pinales > Pinaceae > Picea > Picea engelmannii. The sequence goes on along the minus strand of ML814201.1, from coordinate 16,736 downwards.
TTAATACAGTTCTTTGATAAGTCACCCGATGAAAATATCCCAGATCATGTTGGTATCAGAGCAGTCATCTTTGACTTGAATTGTTGAGTATGAATGCTTACTAGGGCCAAGCATAAGCAAGGTGAAGTAAATATTAAGACTTTCAATCCTGAAGTTGGTCGTGCATCCCGAAGGAAGAAGATGGCAGAAGAGGACAAGCGTGATGAACATGAGAAAAACCCTCACATGGTCTTTTATTGCATGTCAGAAATGGTCGAACGAATGTATGGAGATTACGAGAAGAGGATGAAGAAGAAATGGAAGAAAAAGGAAGCACATGCAGATGATGATGCTTCGGTAAAATAAGGGGATGGAGGAGACCCTCTTGAGCCTCCATATTCGCCTTCAAGTTCTAGTTCTTCTTCCTTTGAGCGTTCTCATCACTCTCATCATTCTAACCATAAAGCCTCTTTTAAGAAACCATTATTAAACCTTGATGTAAAGTATTTTTTACCTATGTTTAATAGAGATGGTAATCCTGAAAAACTAGATAATTGAATCCGACAGGTTGAAGTATATTGTCATGTTCAACATATTGATGAAGAGGAAGTTAAAGTGCAACTGGATTCTCTTCGGTTGGAAGGCACCGCTCTCGTATGGTGGGAGAGAAAGCTATATGACATAAGTGTGGTAATATTCTTTCCTCATGGTCGGAATTTAAAACAGAGATAAGGAAGCAATTTTATCCATTAGGGTATTTACATAAAGCAATGATGGAATGGAAAACTTTGAGACATAGTAAAGGTTAGACTGTACAAAGTTTCACAGAAGAATTTAGGAAGAAATATCTTACACTGAACATTACTTTGGATTCTTATGAAACTTTAATGAAGTATATTGGCGCACTTCACAGTTATATTCGTCATACTTTTCTCTTGTTTAACCCCACTAGTCTTGACGATGTTTGTGTGCAAGCCACTCACCTTGAGAATAGGTGGAAACATGTTCAAGAAGATCATATGAAGAAACCTTCCAATTTCCCACACAAGACTTTCAAGAAGTTTAAAAGGAAGGAAAAGAATACCTCTACAGTAACGAGATAAGGAGGAAAACCATCTTGCACTCATTGCAAGAAGAACGGTCACGATGAAGAACACTGTTGGAAACTATATTCAGAAAAGAAACCAAAATAGTTCGGTGGAAAGGGGAAGACAAAGACTGTTGCTACAGTGAAACAAGATCTTGGTTCTAAATCAGGAGATGAAAGAAAGATCACAACATCTAGAGTACAAGGTAAAGATTATTTTCATGCTAGTTCAAGTTCCAATGATGAATCTCATATTGATGAATGAAACAGGAATGAGTTATTTCATATACGATTTGTATTTAAACATAATAAGATAGATACATTATTTGATCCTGGTTCCCAAGTAAACTTAATATATGAAGCACTTGTTAAGAAGATGGGTCTTGTAATGAAACCATATCCAAAGCCTTACCCTCTTGTTTGGGTATGTGACAAAGAAAAACTTAATGTCACCAAACAATGTAGGATCAGATTTGCTATTGCTTCAAATTTGATTGATGAAGTGGATTTGGATGTTGTACCACTTGATATATGTGGCATAGTGTTGGGAAGTCCTTATCTTTATGATAGAAAATCAGTTTTCTTTCATCATGAGAACAAATACCACCTTACTAAAGCATGAGTGGAATATATTGTTAGAGCTCACATCATGAGGGTAAATACGACACTTGTTAGTGCAGGACAAATGGAAAGACTCATAACCACTAATAAGAGATATGTACTCATGGTCATCAAAGAGAAAGATGTTGGGACATCCGACGCTTTCCAAGGGTGTGATCCATCTCATAAAAAAGAATTAATTGATATCGTTTCTAAGTATGATGATATTTTTCAGGAACCAGATGGATTACCTCCTAAGAGGGAAATCCAACATGAGATACATCTTCAACATGATTCTCCTCTTCCTAATGTGGGCATATACATGATGTCAGTTGTGGAGATGACAGAGATCAAGAAGTAGGTACGGGTCTTATTGGATCAAGGGGTCATCAAGCCCAGTTCATATCCTTGTGGTTCTCTGATCGTGATGGTGCCAAAGAAAGATGGCACATGGCGAATGTGTGTCGATTACCGAGATTTGAATAAAATCACGGAGAAAAATCAATACCCTCGTCCTCGCATAGATGATTTACTTGATCAGTTGAAGAATGATGTTTATTTCACTAAGTTGTATTTGCGCAGTGGATATCATCAAAGAAGGATTGCAGAACAGGATGCATGGAAGACTTCCTTTAAAACCAAACAAGGATTGTTTGAGTGGTTAGTTATGTCGTTTGGTCTTTGCAATGCTCTGGAAACTTTCATGTGTGTGATGAATGATGTATTCAGGCCTTTCCTCGATGACTTTGTGATTTTATATTTAGACGACATTCTTGTTTTTAGCGGGACTTGGGATGAGCATGTAAGGCATGTAAAACAAGTATTGGATACTTTGCAGAGGGAAAAGATCTATGTGAAAATGTCTAAATGTGAATTTGGCAAGACTGCACTTGTGCACTTAGGTCATATCGTGGGAGGAGAACAATTGAAGATTGATCCTCCAAAAATCGATGTAATTGTAAATTGGCCTGAGCCAAAGAGTGTGACCGAGATCAAGAGCTTCTTGGGTGCAGTCCAGTATTGGAGGAGATTCATTCCAAACTTCTCCTTTATAGAAGCTCCTTTGCATGCCTTAACCAGTGTGAAGAACACTTTTCACTGGGAAGGAAAGCAATAAAACTCTTTCAACATTTTGAAGGAGAAGATCAGTACCGCACCAGTATTAGCACTTTCGAATCTTCAACAGTCGTTCGAGATAGAGACAAATGCCAGCGGATATGCCATGGGTGCAGTATTGATGCAATATCATAAGCCTATTCGTTATCACTCTGATACTTTTAACCAAGATGTTGTTAACTATCCTACATATGATAAGGAGTTGTATGCATTAGTTCAAAGTGTAAAGAAATGGAAGCATTACGTGTTAGGGAAGGAAACCATTATACATACAGATCACCATCCCTTACAATATCTTCAAGCACATACCAAACTGTAGAAATATCGACACTACAGATGGATAGGTTTTCTACAACAATTTCATTCGGTAATTAAGTACAAGAAGGGTACAAGTAACAAGGTAGCCGATATTCTTTCTAGACCTCCTATTGTTGCTTCTATTATTTTGAAGAATACTTCTTTATCTCATGATATCTATGTAGAACAATATTCCATCGATGAAGATTTTAAAGACGTATATGAGAAGCTAACCCATGGTGCACAGGTAGAGAACTATTGTCTGCAGGGAAAATTACTCTATCATCTTGGGAAGCTATGCATTCCTACAAGTGAACGAGTCTATGTGATACGAGAAGCTCATACTTCTCTTGTGTTTGGGCATTTTGGGGTAGGCAAAACTATGGCTCATTTGCGGAGGTTTTGTTACTGGCCTCAAATGAAAGCAATTGTAACTAAATATGTAAAGGGGTGTGTGATGTGTTCTAGTTGTAAGCCCACTAATAGAAAATTGGGGCTATACTCACCACTTCTTGTTCCATCCCCTCCATGGGAAAGTATTTCCATGGATGTTGTAGGGGGTTTACCAATGACCAAAGGGGGTCATGATTATTTGTATGTCATAGTGGATAGGTTCTGCAAGATGTGTATCTTGATTCCATGTAAAAAGGATATAACTTCTAAGAAGACTTATAATCTCTTCTTTCAACATGTTTGGATTCACTTTGGGTTACCCACATCCATTGCCTCAGATCTAGATACTCGATTCCTTGGAGATTTTTGGACTAGCTTATGGAGAATGATGGACACCAAATTGAAGAGGAGCACTACTTTTCATCCACAGACCGACGGACAAACAGAGGTGGTAAACATAACAATGGTACTTTTTCTTAGAGGCTACTATAGCAAGAATCCTAAGTTATGGGATGGATAGATACCCTATGTAAAACATGATTATAACCGAGCTTTACATTCATCCACTCAGATTTCACCTTTTGAGACATATTTTGGGTACCTACCAAAGGTTCTTTTGGACTTGATGTATGGGAGAGATGCTGATGTGAATGAAGAATGCACAGAGGACAGAGCCCACAAGTTAATTCAGAGAATTCAACAGATACACCAGGCAGTTAGGGAATAGTTGGAGAAGAGTCAAGAACAATAGAAAGCTCGACATGAAAATCACAGGCTTGATCATCAGTTCCAGGTTGGAGACCGAGTATGAATTCACATCAGCAAGGAACGATTGAAGGGTGAAGGAAAGAAACTCAAGCCCATTCGATATGGACCCTTCACTATTTTATAGAAAATCGGTACTAATGCTTTTTGTTTAGATCTTCCACCTTATATGCATATTTACTCCATTGTGAATGTAGAGAACTTGAAACTTTTTGAGCCTCCCATGATCATGGATCGGGATGAGGAAGTTTCAATACCTTCAGTTGATGAGTTCGCACCTGAGTACTTGGATGAGTTACAGGAAGATATCATCCTGGATAGAAGGATGAGGACTTCACACAGGGGTGATGTTGATTATCTTCGAGTAGGCTTAAAGGGCGCACATCCAAGCAAGGCAAAGTGGATTGAAAAGGAAAAAGTGAGGGGACTCTTCCCTCACTTACCAGTTGATTAATGAAATATTTTGGTGGTCCATAAATCTCTCAGTGGGAAGGCGTGATACAAAAACGATCCAGAGAAGGCTAAGAACAACTCAGAATGCACAGAGGCAACTCAGAACACTCAGAAGGGCTTCAACATACAACAAAAGGGAAAATTTTAAAAGTTCCCAAAACTCAGTGAAAAGGGCATGATCGCGAAGAGTGTGTCACAATATTTCTAACAGTGCAAATGGATCATCAAATGGAGTTACCGATCAAACATTATAAGCCATCAAACTTGGTCAAAAATCAAAAAGTCAAGGTGACACGTGGCACCACTGCAAGGGTGACAAGTTGATCCAGATTTTATGAGAAGAATGAAATGACTACAGATTATTAATAGGTGCTTAACAAAAAATAACAGAGATACAGTAAAATTGGTTTTCTATTCAATAAGGAAATAAGTTGAAACTGTAAAATGCAGCGGAAATAAGCTTGTTGGAATGGTGGTGGCTTATCTCTGAGAAGAGATGTGACGGTTGCGCTCATTCGCAAGAAGATGATCACAATGAGGCTCTGAAGGAATTTTTACAATAAACAGGAATGCCAAAAACCCTAGACATCCAAAAACCTAATCCTAGGAGATGAAGCGCCAAAATTCATGTGGGCCCTCTGGGTAAGTTAGTACATCAACTTCCCGGGGTTGTACTTTTACATACGATATCCGTTTTAGGCGTGTGATAGCCCGTTGGAATGGTATAATCGAGGAGATTCATTTTGGGGGCTCAATTATTCCTTTGAATATCATTGAGAAGCTTGATCCCTAAAAAAATTCATTTAGTCCCTCAAAATGGCCCCTGAAGTTAAAACTGCTAAAAATAGTAAATTGCCAAAATTGTCAGAAAACTATTTTGAGCCACTTGAAAAAGGTGGGTGGCCACCGATATCCACCTGGATCACATGTGGAATGACCATACATATAATTTGGCATGGGGATGACATGGCAAAGTCGTACATGTTAATGGCAGACACGTGGGCGAGTTATGTGGTGACAAGAGGCATTTTCGTGGACAAATTATATGGTGCCACGTGGCCCAGTCATGGGCTTCCACGTGGCACCTCTCTAATGGTTTACATGACCAAAAGTTTTATAACTCCACCAGAGTCGAACTCATGACCTCTATTATCCCAAAGGCCCCACGCCTGCGTGCTAACCAATACACCGTACTTTAGTGCTTGTTTGTAATATGTTGAAATTATTATTTAAATTTAGAGTTTTATGTGGGCGCCAAAGCGAAGGGGCTAGGCCTTTGGCCCAACCCTTAGTTCTATGTTTAACTCATATGACCCCAGTCTTCCGCCAGCCTAGGGTCTTATTCCAACCGTCCATTGTTTTAGCATTTCCGCCAGTTTTAAAACTTTCTGCCATATATAGCATATGCTAAACTGTCTGCCAGTTTAGCGCACCCGCCACATATGGTTACAACCACATACTAAAAAGGGGAGTCCATAGGATTCAATCCTGGGACCTTTGCCTAACCACGATCTAAACTTATCCTCCCTAACCACTTCGCCAACCATCACACTTATTGCATGCAACATAACCGCCCAGGTTTAGTATAAAAGGGGGTGTTCGCCAATGCATTCACAAGAGCACGAGAGGTGAGACCAAGCACGCTCGTATGGATCTGTACGAAATTGGGTGTAGTTTTCAAGATTTTGGCATGCAGTCCAAGATTTTCAGTCATTTATTGTAGGAGCAATGGCACGCAAATCAAGGCATGGGTGCCCCTTGGGCCAAAAAGTGTCTGACTCGTATCGAGGCATGGAGAAAGTAATTTTTAGGTAAAAAAACGCCATGAACACAGTGGTGGTGTTAGTTTTATGATCTGAGCAAATAATTTATGGCTTAACTCCAGAGTAAGGTATACTTATGTATTTTGCCCAATTCTTTTATGGAGTTAATAAAAAGACCTACCCATTTGAGAGAAGGACCCGAAGACATTGTCCACTAGGGACAGAATCCGTTATCAAGTTTTTGTGTTCATATTGCATGCTTATATCTCTTTCATTTTGAGCTTTTCCTTCTTTATGGTGTACTTTTTTTTATGCTCATTTAATACATTTCTTTAATAACTCACCTGACGAAAA